>KZ869143.1:63820-77285 GCA_003456935.1 Machilis hrabei | reverse complement strand
AAAAAAAAACTGCCATTGATTTAATGTAGGTAGCCTAATAGTTCACATCAAACTTCAGTATCTTCACAAATCCTTCATGCAGCTTGGATAATGAGTTCAGTTTTTAATACTAGACTATTAAACGTTGGGCTAAAAATCAGCAAGCAGATCTCATTAGACAGGCACCATAATTCACTGAAAACTCTTTTCACAATACATATACAGTAACATTCCCGAGCACAGATCAATTCAGAACACCAAACTGGCACCTGATATCAAGAGTACCGCAATTAATATTGATCGGAATTGTTTCAACAATCGACAGAGAGAATAGACAGCTGCAAATTTCTCAACATTAATTACTCACCCACCATTACCTATATTAGACAATTCGCGATTTCAAGTGGTTGTCTCAAGAGCCAGAAGTTAGAAAACTGTCAAGAACAGTATCTTGCATAATGCCACAGGTAATGCACACTGCAGTATATCACATCATATATGCAAATGTACCATAACAAAAATGAACAGTACAAGGGTCCATGTAACAAAGCACTTACTCTAAGCCATTATTTCAGAGACAAAGCATTAAAAGAACAGGGTCATGTGCTCAGCAAAGTCACTGGTTCCACAATGAGCAGAACTGTCAAGTAACATATTGAACTGCATTAAAACTGCATCTGCTGGGACTCTACAGAAAAATGGGCACTGTACATTTATATAATCCAACTTCTGTAAGTCCATACAAAATGCAGTATCTAAAAAGACACCAACAGAATTTGGTCATCATCCTAGGGAACCGATAGCAGAACAAATTGAATGACATGCTAAGTACTCTTTATGCCACTCTAAATTTTCAGCTACCATCAATTCCTAAGACACGAGTTCTTGTATTAACCTGTAAATTTATATACATACATACACTTAATTTTATATAGATATACTATTTACACACACACACACATACATACATACATACATACGAGGTGTGATCAAAAAATACAGTAAATAATTTTATTACAAACAAAGTAATGAGCTTACCTAAAATTTGAATTAATCTCCTTCAAAGTACTGTCCTTGGCTAGCGATGCACTTATCCCAACNTTGAATCCATGACTGGAAGCATTTCTGGAAGGCTTCTTTCGGAAGGGCTTTCAGCTGCTTTGTCGTGGCCATCTCAATGTCGGGAATGGTGTCAAAACGTTTTCCTTTTAGTACGCTTTTTATTTTGGGGAAGAGCCAGAAGTCGCATGGTGCTAAATCTGGTGAGTAAGGCGGATGTGGACAGACAGGAACACTTTTTCAGGCCAAAAACTCGCGAATCAAAAGCGACGTGTGGCACGGCGTGATGTCGTGATGAAGAAGGAAGCCATTGGCCAATTTTTCTGGTCTCTTTCTTCGCACATCGTTTTGCAAACGTTCCAGTACCCCCTTGTAAAATTCGGAGTTTACAGTTGTTCCCCTTGTAACGAATTCTGATCGCACTATGCCCTCACTATCGAAAAATACAATGAGCATGACCTTGATGTTCGACTTTGACTGATGTGCCTTTTTAGGGCGAGGAGAGTTACTGGTTTTCCATTGAGAACTCTGAATTTTCGTCTCAGGGTCATAGTCAACTTTCATCTCCAGTTACAATTTTGGCCATGAAGTCCGGATCTGCATGAAAACGATCCTTCAATGCCGTGCAAACTGAGACATGATTTTCCTTCTGTTCATCAGTCAAAAGTCTGGGAACAAATTTTGCATTCACTCGTCTCATTTGCAAATTATTGGTTAAAATGCTTTGCACGGACCCGTACGAGATGTTAAGTTCTTTGGTAAGCTCTCGAATAGTCATTCGCCTGTTTGAATAAACAAGTTCTGACGTCCCGACAGTTGCTCGTCTTCAACCGACTCATTTCCGCTTTTAAATCGCTCATACCACTTGTAAACAGTCTTCAGAGTTACCACATTATCGCCATACACTGATTTTAACATTTCATGAGCTTCTTTGGCACTTTTTTGCAACTTGAAACAAAACTAATGTTAACGCGTTGTTCGAAATCCATGATGCGCGACAGACACGGTAAACACGACCTCACTCTAGCGGCTCTGGAAGCTGACTGATAAGTCAGAACGTGTTCAAACTTGACACTGACTGTCTCAACGGATCAGGCTATCGGACATATTAGATCAAATGGATGTAGCATCAGCAGTTGCTGCTATAAAAATTCATTCACCATATTTTTTGAACACACCTCATAGATCATAGAACTCTTGGCATATGACCAGTAAAACAGTTTTAGAAAGTTTAAAACAATTGTTTTCAAGCCTTTTTTAAAGTGTTTTTTATTTTACTCCTTATAATCTTTTTTAAAGTGTTTTGTTGGTCCTATGTCAAGAATTCTGTGGTATATATAATAAGCAAAAGTAATTACATACTCAGATTACCATTTACAAACTATTAA
The DNA here is from genome assembly GCA_003456935.1 of Machilis hrabei. NCBI lineage: Eukaryota > Metazoa > Arthropoda > Insecta > Archaeognatha > Machilidae > Machilis > Machilis hrabei. The sequence goes on along the minus strand of KZ869143.1, from coordinate 74,859 downwards.
TCTGCACTTCCTTTATTAAACAAAGATTAATCTTTATATACTAAAAAATATTTGTCTCTCTTCATACAAAATACAGAGTATCTGACTGAGTATATTAACGAATTATTTCATTTAAAAATTATACTCCTTTATAATGTTTCTTTGTACTTATCACAATTCATCCATTTCTTCACCATGCACCACTGCACACTAAGTAACGATCCACTGCCAAATGGAACAAATTCGCACAACAATCTCTTAACAATGTTACTTGAAACCGAGACGTGTGCTATGCCTCCACAAAAGCAGATGCCGTGCACTACAAACACAACAATAGCTTGACCATAACTGAAAGTTTACTTTGATGGGTTTTCAAACAAGCTGTATCTCAGTGAATGTTCAGTATTCTCCTATCATTTTATAATAGAAAATTAAATGAAATCTTACTAAGCAATGCAAAAATACAAAAGTAGACTTATTTACACAAAAAAAGCATCCCAAGTCAACCACACTACAGTACATCGACTTACTAAAGCGTCTTTTCAGAACTTTAAATCAAATGTGGCAACTAAAAGTGCATCAGTTCCTAAAAGCACTCCCTAACCATGCAAACTGGCAAAAATATTCCCTTCTGGCTGCTAACATATCTGCTTATGCCGTACAAATTAATCATCTGCAGTTTTCACGTCCTACTGCTAACAAAATTGGCAAAACTCGATGCTTCTGTGACGACTAATCTTGTATTACATAAGTGTATTTTAGCGCTATTAATTAATAAATAAGAAAAAATTAAAAAAGATGTCGCAACAACTAGCTTACAAGTACTGTTCAGCATCTACATCAAAAATAATAACTTAATGACTCTTACAAGATTCTGTATTACACTATAAAGTATATACTGTACAATGGGTTATAAAAAATTAGTTATAGCCATGTTTCATCTGTTCTAGGAGCAACATATTGTGTGAAAAAAAAAACTTGACCAACAGTAACAGAGAAACACCCAGTGGGAAGTGCACTAATTTCATGAGGTTTGGACATGTTGTAGAGTTCCTGACTAAGTTTCTCGCTGTAATATCTGGGTGAATGACCACTTGTTTTTGACATAAGGAAATTTTTTGTTTTTATTTTTGCCCTCAAACCACATCATATACATTGTTATACCTACCGCACTCTGATGTAGACTTCGCTCAGTTTCTGAACTGTCTTTGCCACACGATTTCAAATCCTTAGAACGCAAACATTTTGGGGTATGTGGAGGGAATGAAGACGACATTTTCAAATTTAGCATTTAAAAATGACTAATTTGCACGATAAATATTACACCGTAAAACACGCTAGGCTATTGGTTCAAACTCTACAAAAGCTGATATAGGGAAGCCAAATTTTCTGGTCTGTTAGCTATATTGCTCTAGCATGTCAATTACAAGGACCTGCAAAAATATCACTGAAGATACCTGTTACACTATTTACAATCACATTTGTACCAAAAGTTGACATATTTTGCATGTAGCTTTACAAATGCCACCACATACAAAATGTCAGCAACAATGTTTATAATACAATACTGTATTTTGTTCTGGTTTATCTCATTAACATCTGTCCAAGACGTATTACCTAGGAGCTACACACTTAAAAATCACAAGTCTTTCTTACTCTGGCAAACAATACGTATTATTATTTTGGTGCAGCATAACGTACAATTCTATGAATCCAATGTCAGTGATTTATCCCTCTGTGTGTAACACAGAGGGATGTATTGCAAATGTAACCAAGTTCAGTTTTGTATATTTAACACTAGGGATTTTGCTGAATTACTGTTTAACAAAATAATGTACAGCACTCAAGTTAAGATCAACTGTGTCTGATCTGCTAAACTTAAAAGTGTAGTCTCCACAACCTCCACGTTAAAAAAAGTGGACCTTGTGGGGATTTGAACTTGCGCAGGAAAGACAATTCAGAAAACTGTTTAAACAGGCAGTGCATGCACATACTGCTGAGCTAGGGCAAGGGCAAAGTGTGGATATTATATTGATACCTATAAATAGTACAAACAATTTAAAAAAAAAAACTATGGCAAAAATGTTGGGCCATTCATCGTAAATAACTGGTGAAACTATGTCAAAAAAGGAGACTCTACAGTAGGCATGTGCAACCTGCGGCCCACGGGCTGCATGCGGCCCAAGTAGCTCTCCATTGAGGCCCAATTATTTTTTTTAAATTACTTATTGAGAAAATATTTTAAACTTCACTACTGGTACATATTAAAGTAAAATGAAAATATTTGTAAATTATAATGGTTAATTTAAACAAAACGTATGAATATTGTTTTGCACGAACAAAAAATATTACATTTTACTTTTGCAATTTGCTGTCTTTCTTAAATCTTCTCTCACAGGAACCCTTCATGTAGTTATTAGTTTGGCTACCTGAGAGGGTGACGAATGTCCCGTTATTCCCGCATTCCGATGTCTTGATGATGTCAAGACTCCAAGGCCCAAGGGTATAATAATTCGTCTAAAAGGGCAAAAAATACACTGTTTGCAAAGAAATTACATTGTAAATGCAAAAAAAAAAATTGCGCCTTTGGCGCGTTTTAAGCTTCTGCTCCAGTCATGCGGCCCAACTGAAGCACATTATATATATTACATAATTATTGTGGCCCACCACGAAAAAAGGTTGCACACCCCTGCTCTACAGCATATTCATAGCCAACTGAAATCAATGTACTTTCCACTGAAGGTTTCCCTAAATTTAAAAGTTTCACCATGCATCGTCTAGGTCAGCACTGAAGCTGGTGCTTAACTTTTCATGCCATACACTGTTTTACTACCATGTCAGCAATTCATACATCATATCTGGGTCAGAGACCAACATGAAAGAGTAATTATTTAGTTTTCCTTCTAGTCAAATATAAAAATCATTTAAAGTTTAAATTTTTGAAGTGTTTATGATGTTAATTTTCTCTTGTTCCTCCTAAACTAAAGAAACACATTTCTCATTACCAAGTAGTGCTACTACATTAGGCAAATGTGTGATCCTCCAGTTTGCACAACACTGATCTAAATTCATTGTTAAGGCAGAACCAGGCTTTTCTCACTTGGATGTATTTTGTGTTGCAATATATTCCCTATTAAACATTTGCAGAGAGAAAAGCATAATTATACTCAATAAAATGTTAATTCATCCAACAATCACTAAATCACTATCTGAAGTTTGTAACTTCAGCTATATGTACAAAAACCTTACCAAAGATCAGAGTTTATATCTCCATTGCTTTACAATGGTGAGCCTGGCGGATCGGTCGCATTTCCAAATATTCTTCCTATTTATAAACACATACCTGGCTTAAATGTGGCAAAATTGTGTAAACATATCTAATAGAAGTATAAGGAAAGTAATAAAATTAAAAATTCTTCATTATCTAGTTTGTTTCTCTTGTAATTTCGCCGTGACGCAAATACCGTTCATTTTTCGTCAATATATTCTTGTGCAATCGTTTTTGGGCAAAATCTGTCGAACGGTGGGAGAGTTGTGAACCTTTTACGGGCTTGCAAAAAACCATTCACGTTTACTACTCAAAATTTTAAAACTCTGGTGCAAAAAATCAACCTTTTACGACTAATTCTAACCGAGATGTAGCTCTTGCCAATAAATTGAATAAATGTCTCTGGGTTTGAACCCGTAACTACAGGATGTAAGTCAAAAACTGTGAATTCGTTTACTCAACATTGGCAATATTTTGATAACAAAAAATATGACATACTTTTGAGATCTTTCTATATTTTGTGTGACTTGCTTCCACATCGAATAAACTGCCCTAGATTCGAACCTGTGATTTTGAGATTTAAATTATACTGCTCAAAATTTTAAAACTTTTGATACACAAATCAACCATGTATAACTTATACAACCCGGGATACCGCTCTTGCCTATATATTGAATAAAATACTCTGGATTTGAACCATAACAAAGAATAACTAACCAAGAAGATACGCTTTATCTACTCACCATGTGCAAACTTTTGGTGTTTTTGCTTTGTTTTGATGTGTAGCATCTGTGGTTAAGATTTGACTAGACCTTTTAGGAACACCCTGTATAAATATAATATACCGGGGAGGCTATGTTGGAGTCAACTAGGCCCTCTCGTTTATTTGTTGAATAACTTCTATTCAAACGTTGTAATTTGAGCAGCACAAAAGCAGCACTAACAACTAAACAAATTTGAGCCGGCAGGGTGTCAAGGTTGTCGCACGTCGGACCAACCGATAGTTGAGACACTGTATGTAGAGTTAGGAGTATTAAAATTAATTAATAATATAGAGGTAATTATTTTCAAAAAGTGTTTATAGTTGTTTGTTGTTTCTACTATGTAATGTTAATTACAGCATATTTATTTAATTATGATGTATTTAGTAATGAGTGTGTGTTTGTTAACTAATACATGTGATTTTAGTTTATAACTCCAGGTCACATTTAGTTAATGTTTTGGTTTTTAATTACAGTTTTTATTTAATTTGATAAAGATCGGTCTGAGAATTAAAATCGTTGGATAATTACGGACTGTTTTGAATTTCATTTCAGATTATTTCCTAAAACGTTTATGTTTACTTTCAAACACAATTTTGAAAATGTTACAGCAGAAGCTTTTTTTGTGTCGGTGAAAACAGGTTAGGGAAGGAGCTGTTGGGAGGAGCACTGGGGTGAAATGTGAAGGAAGTGATCAAAACCGTCAGCGGCGCCTGGTGATAGGTTTGCGAACTACATAGACTAAATTGGTCGCTCTTCCAAGAAAAAGGAAGTAAAAAGACAAAAAGGGGGAGCACTCAAATAGCAAATAGGTCGATTCTGCTACTAGCTCAGGTCTAATGAAGAGTGCATCTGCATCATGACGACAATTTGGGATAACTGAATTTTGCCACCTACGTAGCACATGCATGGTGGTGGTCCTTTTTTATCGAACCCCACTTTTAACATCCTTTCTGTAAGATGCCCCATGCATGCCCCCCCATGCATGCAAGGCATGCATATTTTATTTTGATTGTAAGCTTGTTTTATTTTATTAGAGTAATAAAACATTTTACCCAAAGAAACAAATTATATTTCATCTTATAAAAAGCTTTTAGTTTCACATTCTCCCGACCAGGTACATGTCTACTTCAGCTCTGTAGTCGCCTTCGACTTGGAATAACCTATCAACCAATCAGATACAAGGTAACATTCATATGTAGCTTCAAGTCCAAATACTTTGGAAATGCTGACCGAAATACAGCATTCACCAAGTTAACAGTTCTGTCAGCAGATGGTAACATACACAATGTCGTAATTTCTCAACAGGTGACAGCACTGTTACATTATTTTTCTTAAGTAAGTGTCGTTTAAAGTTAAGAGGTACAATTTTGCAAGGCTTTACTAAAAAAAATTACTGTTCATTAAATACTTTGCTCAAAACAAAAGCTCATATAACACATATTTATTGTTCTAATTTAATAAGGTGGCCTATTTAATTTTATTATATTAAAATAATATTATAAGGACTCAAAAAAACAATTTTAAATTCTAAAAAAGTAAACTGATTAGACTTCTACATTTTATAAAGTAAGGTTCACAGTGTCGTATCATTTAAAACAAACACTGCAAAAAAGTGTAAATAGGGGCCTAAATCATATAAATTCAGAAGAGCCAATTAAATTATAAGTGGCAATAGTTTACAAATTCATTCAGCAGTATGTGTATTCATCAGTTGTTCTATGTAAATATATCCAATGGGCCAATCCTTGTCAGTATTTCATACATATACATAACCAAATGTCACTAATCTTTATACTCACTAATAGTATTAAATAAGGGTCAGAATTGATCATGTCTGAAGCACGGCAGAGAGCAGTATCTAAACTCTTTGACCCACAACTTCCAGAATCACTGCTAATTTTGGACTTTCTTAAACTGAATGCCTGGAGTCCAAGACCAGCATACACCACTGGTAGGATGCCTTTCATCACTCTTTGGTGTGGTGTGCTTAGCACTCAACTGAAGGAATTTGAACTGTTCTTCCCTTTTTCACTCTTATTTATTTTTTAAATAATACTTTTTTTCCTAATAAATCTGCACATTCAATCTACTCAGTATACATTCAACTCAAGAGATAAAACTACATACAGTTTGACTCACTTGAAGACTATTACTTAGCAGTTCGACAGATTCGTTGAGGAGACGTTCGACCTCCTCGACACTCAGACACTCGTACACAAAATATTCCGGATCGCTGATGCTTGCGTCTTCCAATTCACCGTCGCAGTCCTCTGCACCGTTATAGTAATCTTCGTAGCCACATCCTTCGTCGTCAGAATAGTCCATTTCGGAGTCTCCATCTTCACCGGACATCTAAAAAAAAAAAAAATGATCACTATCAAATGAAACAAAGATCTTGGTCTAGACAAGTACACATAAAACCTCTGCTTGCCAACAAGGAGGGTGATAATTATGATAGCATTATCATTGGTGTTGTGTATTGAAACTAATACCTACTTATTTATGTTCTGGTATAAATGAGAAGAAAAAATATGTATTGCAGTATTTCAATCTTACTACCGGTACTTGTACTTTTCTAGAAACACTTAAAACCAGAATTCAAACTTACATGCACTAATTATCTTTCAACACATTCTTATCACATTTTATAATCATTGGCATTACATACAATAAATCCGCATTGTCGAAGGAAATGTCTTCACGGTGGCTTTACAAAGACTTACAGACTATTATTAGCTTTCATACAGAAAAAGAGGCTTAAGGTAAATGCACTAGTAGTCGTCATGTTAAGACAGATTTCACAAATATTCATTTATCTACCCCACTTGGATTGTTCATTTCAATCCTTAAATACTCAGTGCATGGCATCTCTTACAGATGATGAAACTTGCTGTTCCAAAATTCACACTATGGACAAAAATGCTAGAGCATCCACCATTTTGCAAAAGTCTGAAGTTGTTGTTAGTCCTGTAATTCTGCACAAGGACTTCAATTTTAGACCACATATTTGTGTGACGTGAAAAAATAATCCCTGCCTCATCATGACACCATTGCCAAAACTGTGATGACAGGTTCAATACACAAGCTACAAAGTCCAGTACAGGATAAATTCCTAAATGATCACTATGACCCCCCAATAACAGAAACAATTCTTCATAAATTGCTACGTCTTTATCTCAGTGAATGAGTACACGACTTTAATTGTTGCCTCTTAGAATGACTTACAACTGTAAAAACGGATTTGGCACACCGGTAGCTTACACAGCCATTGCTGCAAATATTATTAGGCGACCTTCTGCCTCTGGGGCCTTTGTCATACATTAAAAAGCCATTGGTCTTTAATAACAATGATTATCAGGATCATGTCGTCTCAGACTGGTTTTCTGGTCACATAATGTTTTCTCATATTTGCCTTTGGCTGGTAATAGGGTAGTTACGTTATTTAACTTGAAGTGGAAATCCTGTGTAACAGGCGAGCAGTAAGGATTTCAATGTTTTAAAGCTCAGATAAGAATTTTCAGTGACTAACCTGTATCTGAATCGCATGTTCCTGTGCTTTTAGTATATCATGTATGATTAAATCACTAATGAGGAGGTTGATGTATTAAACAGATACCACTGAAGGCAGAGGCTGGCATAAATTGCATTAAAAAAGGTGCTAAAAGTAATTTGACACTTACCATATTAGCCAACCAAATTTCTATTCATTCAAACAGGAATAGTCATGCTTGGTGATCGTTGTAAGTAATATTCAGGTTTGGAGATTTAACATTTTAAAATATTAGGTATATCATAAATGTATTTTTTATTTTTAAAAAGAGTATGTTTAAGATTAGTCATTATGTATATGTGGTATTCTTTAGTGTTTTCAATTTTGTAACTTGACATGTGAAAATCGTTTATATTTACATTAATACAGAAATGAAATGAAACAATGTATCCTTTCTTCAGCGAGTATCAATTGCTGTTTTCAACAAAGGTAAGAGAAGCTGAATATGGTTTTCAAACAGTTTATTAAATCAGATTCTATTTATAACTGACATGGGACTTGGGGAGTACAAGGATTTTTTATTCTTGTGTTTAATAGTAGTCGTAAATACTGATAAAATAAAGGCAGGATTGTGCAAAAAAATACTCTATTCTTTATATTTGTAAAGCTTTAAACATCACTATTAAGAACTACAAAAGTCTTTGTTATTTAGCAAGCACAATATTCCCCAGTGCCACTAAAACAAGACTGACAAGTACAGCACAGGACAAAACACAAAGTTTGGTGCATTTTGTGATAGTTAATGCATTTAAAATTTAAGCATGTGTGGCTGGAAATGTCGCCTTAAACTTGAAGTCAATATTAGTGGCACGTATAATTAAAGCAAACCAGTAAAAAAAGATTTGGGAGTCTAGTCAAGCTTTCTTGTGTGTTTTAAAATGACTAACTATGCTTCCTAGTGAAAACCTAATCTTTGTTTGTACAATAGGGCCTAAAGTACCTAAACATCCTAATAATTACTTAACAATCATTTAATCTTGTGTTTACTTACTGGTCTCATTTAACTGCATGCATAAAATTGTAAATTACTATTTATAACAAAGTGCATGGCAGTTGTACCTGGCTTCAATGTGCACAGTTCTGTATAATATTGCAAGTGTCAAATAAATTTTAGTATCTCTTTTTTTGCAATTTATGCCAGCCTCTGCCCTAAGTGGTCTCCATTTAATACATCACTATATACCATAACAATGAAATTACATGTTAATATAGCTAGTGAAAGATATTTACACTTGTAATGTTACCAGTCTGCAGCAAAAAAAAATAGTGCCATTTTTCGCAGAATTTGGCATGACTCCTGCGGGAAAGGTGCGAGTGAATATATTACTGGTATGCTTGAAATGTTGCCTATCAGTAGCAAAACCAATCGTGTCATATCCACGGGATTTAGAACGACTAGTGCAGGAAAGGACATGATTGTTTGCTGCTAACATCTCAAGCGTAATTTCAGTCACTCATGTCATGCCAAATCCCGCGGGAAAAGGCACGATTGGTTTTGGTGTATTACTACTCTGCTGAATGCTTTAGCTGAACAGATCACATGGGTTCAAGGACGATAACTGACTGGGCATTTGGGGTTGTGACTTTTTTTTAGCCAACAGCAGATAGAGTCTACTGTTAGATAAATATATAACAAACCAATAAGTGAGCATTAAAGAGATAAAAATATGTTGAAACAAAAACAACGTTGCCAGATTATCACCATTTTAATTTAACGTCACGGTTTCCACTAAAATTGTGTTTTGTTTACTCCAACAATGTTCCTGTGCGACTGTTCTACAAAACATGTAGGCCCTACATCCTTGAATTTTGAAATTGTTAATTACACACATTCTCAGCACAGAATAAGGTCGAATCATTTTAATTTAACGAGTTAACTTGCTATGGATTTTTTTATATAATAAGTGGAAATGGTTTTAAAATTGTGACAAAATGTGAAATTCTTGTCAGCAAGTGAAATTACAGGAACCAAATGAAATTACATGAAAGGGGCGATTCTTTATGTAACTTAACTACAATCACAAAATTTAATCATTAAAAATGTGTCACTTTCTTTGTTGTTTCAGGTGTTCCACATTCCAAAAATAAATTTTGAGTCAGTCAGGTAGAGTGGGAAATGGAAAGTAATAAATCTCGATAACAAAAGTCTGACATCGACAACCGAAGGAGTGGCTGTTGGTTTTCAATCAGGTGAACCGAGAAATCGAAATTCAGAATTGCACCAAGGAATTTCAGAAAGAAGTGTTTTAGGTAAGGGAGGCATACACATTAGGGTGTCGATTAAATGTAAAGTGTGTATTGATTGAAATAACATATATAATAATAATAAAAAGCATTGCAAATCTGCTGTTCACGTTACGAAGAAAGGCATCAATGTCTTCAAGCGACAGATGACAATAACTGAAGGCAACCCTTCAAGCTCAGAAACAAAGATAAAGTAGTGTGTATTTGTGATACTGCGGCAATGGTACGTGGTGCAAATATACCCATGGAGAAATTAGACCACTCTGCTTTCCAAGAGTGGAGGAAGAAATACATCACTGTTAAGTGTAGGCTACTTACTTTATATTTTCTTTAGTGCTTTTGGATTGTAATAACAATAGTTTTTCAAAGTTAAAAGAACAAGAACTTTGTAAGTTACTTACATTTGTTATCATTTGTGAAGAATGTTTGTATTAGAGCGTACACCGCCTTGAACTGTTACACATGTAGCCTAATTTATTTTTAGTCAATTTTATACGTACGGTAGCTAAACGAGTTCCACTAGAATGCAGCTGTTTTGCAACAATTGTCAGATGATCATGGAGGATTTCGCGTGCTCTCAATCGGGAAGCAAAAAATCGCATACCGTACTTAACTGCTAACCAATCCTCCATAAAAGGATGTGTACAATACTGAAATTGCAACAGTTATTAAATTGGAATATAAAATAAATAATGAAGGCCTAAGACTAACCATATAATAATTTTATAGTTTGCTATAGTTTACTAAACTCACCATCTTCCTTTATTTTACCTTTATTAATTAAAACTTTATTTATGTCTCTAATTTTATATAGGCCTACCAGTACAGGCTTTTTCTTTGAAAATTAAAATCCGAGAACTATTTTATTTCCAATAGAAAACGGACGGCATGCTGCAACTGTAAGTTCATCGCAGCTTCGAGTGCCGTCTAAATATCTCAGATACTGTTCTTATTCAAGTGTAAATTAGAGGAAATAGCAGTCTATTATTAGCAAATGAAATTAGCAGGAGGATAACTAACGAGTTGAAATAAGTCTTCAAAGTCATTTATTTGGTACAAAAAACACAGTTTTTGTACTATACTAGCTCCAGCTACCGCAGATACCGTACTGTGTAAATAAGACAAAAATAATACCGGTACCATCGTGCGGGGTGGCTACGGTCATTGAGGGGACTTTGGTCAAATGGGTCAAAATATGTTTCTTGTGATTATAACTATTATTTTTATGAATATA
>KZ869141.1:8352-21874 GCA_003456935.1 Machilis hrabei | reverse complement strand
TTAGCAATAATTATTGGAGACGTTACCGGTGCATTTTGTACATCCAATGAAGGTGTTGCTGTGTATTTGGTGGGATTGCAGGGGAATTATTAACTTCGAGCTACTCCGACGCGGCGAAACAATCACGGCGGACAAGTACTGTGAGCAACTCGCTAGACTCGATGCAGTTTTGGCCAATCGAAAAGGCGTCCGTCATCTTCCATCGCGATAATGCTAGGCCACACGTCGCTCAACAGACGCTGCAAAAACTGAAGGAGTTGGAATGGGAAATTCTGCAACACTTACCGTATTCTCCAGACATTTCTCCTTCAGAGTTTCGTCTGTTTTGGTCTATGCAGAATAGTTTGAATGGCAATACTCTAAATTCTTAGAAAGCTATCGAAAACTACCTCATGAATGTTTTTCAAGAAAAACCAAGCTTTTTCTACAAAAATGGAATTGACAAGCTTGTAGAACATTGGGAAACAATTGTAGAGAAAGATGGCGAGTATGTAATTGATTAATACAACTGTTTTCATCAACATTTAACCTATTGAATTTTATTTTCAAATCGGGCACGAACTTATGCAATCATCCAAAATATTGCAACTGGATTATTATAAATCTGTCATATTCACTGAAATCTCAATTATGACAAGATTATTGTGGCTCAAGCCACCTTGAACAGGAGTTAAGATGGCAGCAGCAATACCAGCTGATAAGCACATTAAAAAAAATTGAATCATTCATTACAAAAGGTTTAGATAATAGCACACTGCTAAGGTGTTTGAACAGAACCAAAAAAGTAAATTCGATTTTTTTCTGCATGTATCAAATTATTAACAAATTAACATCACATTGAACATTTGATGTTTATTGTGCTATTAAAGAGTTGAGTGACTGATCACCATGACAACTGTAGGACCAAAATGGAAATTGCATTTGACTTTAAATGTCTTTAATATGAATTCACGCTAAAGCACCCTATGCCACTTTGAAACATCTAAAGAACAAAATAATAGGTAGGGTTAAACTGCTCTTCGTAAAGCCATGTAAGCAGTTCAATAATGCACAAATAATTGTTTTCAAAAATATATATAATTATATGTGTATGTATATATATTCATCAGACAATCTTACTTTTAATCAACTGAATAATGATTTAGATCTTACAACTCACTTTTGTGGGATTCAATGATTTTCTTGTATATAATCTCAACAGGAACTGAATATGGAAATAAGTTAAAACTATGACTAGGATTCCCTTAAATGCATAGAGACATACACATTTCTAGTCACTTATCATTCAGCTTTGCTTTTGACACTGTAAAAATATAATATCTGGAATCACATTAATGGCTGACACTGCATGCATAACTGCATCACATTTTTAAACCGCTCCACTTGAATTGTTGTATGGTTGATGTCAAACTTGCATCTGAGAAGTCGAACTGCCTCCTTTAGCACCGTTTCAGGATCAACACTTTCATCTGAAAATGAAACGATAACAATTAGTATGTCAAGCTTAGAAAGAAAACAAAAAGTTGAAGTCATTACGCTTTTACCTTATATTCTAAAACTAAGTCATGTACACACAGAGACAATTTAAAACTTCTTACTGGCAAAATATATTTCAGAAGCAAAATGGATGAACTTACAGGCCTTCCATATATACATATCTGTTACATGGGTTAATACAATATAGCCACAGCGAGGGACACTTTTCAATGGATTGAAAGGTAGATTGTTGACAATGACAGTCAAACAGCTCTATTCTGTAAGGCCATCATTGAGCTTGAACGTGTCGTTAAGGGAGTAACGACCCGTTCGCCAACGGTTCATCAAGATTGCTATTCTGTAAGACTTTTTGATCACTCGTCCTCAACGATTATCACTGAGTTTAATGAGTGAGCGAGAAATCTGAACGGCTGCTTCTGGCTCGCCGTTAGCTGTATCGTTCATGACAAAACAACTAAAATGGACGCCAGTTTTGCGTATTTTGGTTACGTAATGGAATTTTGGAAGGAAAATGAGAAGAGTTAGGTCACATAACTAATTTTGCTGTGCGTGAAATATATAAATACAGATTGACATCCATTAATTACTGCTTTTTATTCTAGAAACAGGGATTGTTCAACAGAAGTCTCAGTGATCCCTTTTCAGTGGGAAATAATAGATTTCAGAAATAAATTTCGACTAACAAAAGAGTTGGCAATCGAATTAATCGAAGATGTGGGGTATTATTTACAATCACGTAATTCAGGTGTACCAGGCCATTTGAAGGTAAGTATCATATCTTTTAAAGTTTATTCACAGATACACGACTTATCTTGCATGTTTACCTGTATAGTCGAGATTAAATAAGTAGGGGACTAGCACAGATGGGCGTGTTTCGTTCCATTTCCTCTTGTAACGCCGTTCCGTAACGACCCCTAAAATATCGCAGTGTGTAACGGAGCAGAACGCAACGATGACCAAAGGTGCCCATGTATGGCATGGGCGCGTTCCGTTAAATTTCTCTTGTAACGCCGTTCCGTTCCGGAACGACCCCTAAAATATGGCATTATAATGGAACGGAATGGAACGATGACCAAAAGTGCCCATGTCTTTAGGGGAGTCAGATTATTTAATCTCGTCTCACAGGTTAACATGCACGTCATATCACGTATCTGTGAATAAACTTTAAAAGAAAATGAAATACATGTACTTACCTTCAAACGGCCTGGAACACCTGAATTACGTGNTTGTCAATTTCCACCATATGTATTTAAAAGAGACACTTGGAGTTAGCTTTCTTTTCATATAACAGGATTGGCCTTAATAAAGTCCAAATATAGTAGGTATTTATTGCACACTGGATGTTTACATTCTCTCCTTTGTTATCGCGCTCCATCTTACTACAATTCGCACCTTCAAGCTTCGAACTAAACCGTGGAAATGATGTCAACAAACAATTAAGTATCAAAGTACGCGTGCGCAGTCACTGTTTAACGACTATTCACTCCATGAAGCTAGCTAGACACGTTCAGACAGTGGTGCGTAACGGCTTCGCCAACGATGTGTCCTACAGAATACCAAAATTTCAACTAATCGTTGGAGCTACCGTTACAAATTTCAAATGAACGAGAATCGTTCAGCAACGTCTCGTTCCAGAAAAAGTTACAGAATCGACCTGAAAGTCTTGCCAAAACGGTATAACAATGATAATATATATTATGGAAGAAGTGAAACCAGCCAATCCTTTGGATAATGATGATGATGATATGGTGTTTTACTTCCCGTCGACACACAATGGGTCATTAGGGACGATGAAACAATGTTTATGGTGATCAATGAAGGTGAACTTAATTCTATGAACAACAAACACATATAAGACAGCACAAACATCCATGCCTTATGCGGGATTCGAACCCACAACCTCCCGTTCCAGGGCGCGCTGTGCTAACCACTATCCCAAAATAGGGCGGCAAATCCTTTGGAAATCATTGAAATTATTATAATGTGTCTGCTTAATTTGTATCATTGTTTTGTACGTAGTATTTGCTGTCAGTAACAATCATTAAGTCCTGGAATAAAAGATGCTTTACCTTCACTACTGGGAGGCTAGTGATGAATCTGTTCACTATTCATACTAGGAGTTATGCATCAATATATTAATTGGATTATGCAGGGAACTTCATGTCTCCCAAAGCAGAGTACTTTCCAACAAGTTTCAAACTACTAAAAGACTTCTAAAAAGCTTATGTTTATATGAATATCTACCCTATTTAATGAACAATTATTTCCTCAGACAAAATCTTCCTGGCCTTGAGGAATTTCATGGATGCCACTGAGCTCAAATCAACTGTGGATTGCTGGCTGAGCTTCCTGGTTGCAACCTATTGTGACAGTGGTATAAAAGTTGGTGCCCTGCTATGATACGTATCTCAATTCCAGGGGTAACTACATGGAAATGTAAACTAATGTAAATCTTCTTTAATAAATTTGACTAGTCACAAAATTCAGGATGATGACCATCATGGCTGATTAAATATTTATTCCACCTGAAGCAATGTTCTTGGAAGACTCATACTGATAGCAAAAGTGTCATCACAACAAAATTAACACAGTCTGCTAATTAATACTGTCACTCTTTACAAAGCAGCAGTAAACACGATATAGTACACCAATTCACACATCACTATGATATGCAGACATGGGCTATCAGTCAAGCATAATCATAAACCTACAATAAATAGGTATAGGTGAATGTACAATTTGTAACCAATAACATAAGGTATCTAAATTATCATTCTTACCTATAACAAGATGTGCCGAAAGAGCATTTTTGTTGATCGTGAGTGACCATATATGGAGATTATGAGTCATTTCCACTCCTGAGATTCCCTGTAATGTATTCTGAATAATGCTATAATCAAGATTCTTTGGAACACCCTCCATGAGAACGTGTGTTGCATCACGCAAAATATTTACGGTTGTCGCGATGACCAGAATTGAGAAGACAAACGTACAAATGGGGTCGGCAATCTTTGCTTCGGGCTGTGAAACAGAGAGGTTTTGCATTACGTCTATACCACATTCTATAACACAAGTATTACAAATCTGAAGCAAAGCAATTTTTTTTATTTGAATATGCATGACACTACACAAGACCTGTGGACTGTGGGTAAACTTGTTTACTTCACAGAATCAATGTTTCCTTTATACTGTCCATTAGACTATTTACTAAAATACACACATTTAAAGATTTAAAAAATCTCAAGGGCAGTTCCTTGATCAGGATTATTCTCCCTAAGTTTTTAATCTTCTGACAAATTGCCAAAGCTACTTTTTACTTACGACACATTTGTATATTTTTAAATAATTATTTTATGCAAGCTGGAACCATAATCTGAAATTATAAACTCAGAAACACCAGTTCTTTCCATTTCGTTTTATAGTCTTTCGTGTTGCTTTGATGTGCATGTCCTTTGGCCTGAGGCAAAGTGTGTGTGAGTGTGGCCCAAAGCTGATGGTGGAGTGATTTGTGCTGATGTCATATCTACATTTTACTTTAACCAAATCAACTTGGTTTATCAGGATAATTTTACACGATTTGTAGCTGTTTAAAGAACTGCCGGCAACTGAACATGTACAAAGAAGAGAAAGAAGGAATAATCGATAACAACCGCCAGACTATTTGCAAGTGTGGAGAGGTACGATGTAATGCTACGAAAACAAACAAGTGAGTTTGATGAAGCAACAACGTATGCCGAGTGTGTGACAATGCGCTTGGTTTTAATCATCTCGGCGGAAAAGAAGAGGAGCCCTGTTGAATCGGTCAGGCAAGGCAGATGTACATCATTAACATACATTAAGCCTAATATTCGAATGTAGGCATTCTTCGTTTTATGTCACCTTGCATGTTACCACAGTAGAAAGTTAGCCTAGCTATAACTAGAGCTCACAAATTAAATATGCTCTGCAAAACGTGACTTAAGTATATCTAAACCGTGCCACATTTTATCCGACTTTCGACACAGATGCCAGTTGCTGTAATCCGGCAAGATCCAACCAATTCCATAATTTACCCAAGATCTCGAAGGGATGTATTTTCAATAGACTGTTGCCAACTTCTAATAAAGGCATCGTGTGAACTATCATCGTATTCAGGCCTAGCACAATTTAAAATTCCATGCTTGGTAAAACGACGTCCTAAAATTTCACCCAGATTAATGTTTTGCGTGTTTGTATCGGGCTATATTTGGGGTAACGAGATTTTGTTTAAGCTTAGGGTGTGGGTGGGTATGTATTTTATGAGGGTAGGGTTGTGGTAGTAGTAGATTAGCATAGATTAAAAGCGCATGTTTTGTAAACTTAATTCCGAGTATATTATTTCTGACTTGACCGAGGGTAGCAATGCAGAATCACCAGAAGTCAGCGTGAATAGTGCAAGACTCCTCAGATTGGTTGCTTCAGGCCTTCAAAGTGGTCTTTGGTTTTGGAAATAACCTACAGTCTTACAGTACCAAGCTGAAGTTCAGGTATTTGATGTACAACCTAACTAGCCAATATATCCAAATAACAATGTTGGTTCGTTGTGTAAACTGAAAGCAAACAATGCTCTTTTGATACAAATAAAAACAAATCAGAAATGCTTATAACATAGGGTTTAAAAATAATTAGATGATGTACAAGTTTTAGTTGATTTAGAAGGGTTTAGGTTGAAAGCTAGGTTCGAATTAAGTATATTTTATTTACGCAAATTTTTAATCTTGTCAAGTGAACGAAGCCATTTTTTTTCCATTAGCCGGGCAGTGTGTATATTGTGTGTGTTAGGTGACGTTTACATGGCGGAAGGATATCAAACAACGAAACAGCGAGTTATTAAATATTCAGGAAAATAAGACGTATTTAGCAGAAAGTTTCGTCGAAAAGTGACAATTGTGAATTGACATAAATTATGGAACAAAAAGAAACGATGAAAATACATCAATTTAAAATTTAACTCCGAACTAATTTTCCGAGAAACTAGATGCTGGAGACTGGAAGTGAGGTGGTTTAGCGCGTCAACCGAAAACCAGTAAGATCCACCCATTTTTTATGACTTATTCCCGAGCTCGGAAGGGAAACTTCCTTTATTAACTTTTGTTCCATAATTTCAACTTTGAGTGCAACCATATTCAAAATTAGACTAACAGTTACAATGCAAATTTGCAACCTATATTTTGACGGACTAGAACTGAATTTAATATTTAGGTTTAAATGGGAACGAATTAAGTGTGGGGTTGGTATATGTATTTTTGTGTGGGTGGGATTGTCCTTGTTGTAAATTCGTCCGGCCTATGAAAATTAAATGATAGTTTTCCCTGAATTTGAGCTGTTATGTTTGTTTTCTATATTAGGCAATGTGTCTGGTCAACCACAAACCTAGCTGTGGAAATTTAATGGTTATGTTAAGTTGTAATTGGTGTGTGAAGATTGATTTTGACAGAGTTGAAAGAGGTGTTTGTGATAGGTGGCTTCCAAATTTTGGAGCTACGTAGTAGGTGTGATATGCTGCTGCTTCCACTTGCCAAACAAAACTTGTGGCACCATCTTTCCTAAAACTTTTCATACTTCTAACTCTTGAGTCAAAATCTTCCTTACAGACTCTTGTGTATTAGTTATTCTGACAGTATCCATACACTTGGATTTGACAGAACAATCCCATTTCTTATGTCCAGAGAGATTTAAAACAACCAGTACTTTTATCGTCATTTGTGTTCCCCCAACAAAATTAAACTGTCATATTATCATAAAATGTTTTATACCACGAGATTCCAAATGAAGTGGTTGTCCTTTGATATAAACTGTGATTGGTGTGTGTGTTACAGCTCTAGGCTACATCCTTGTAATACCTTACGTATTACCATAAGAATAATTTTTTTTTTAATTTCACTTTGCCTAAATATAACTTCAAATCCTTGGTATTAATTTTAGTCATAGGCCTAGAACTTGTGACTTAAATAACTAATCTTTAGAAATGATAGTGAGCCTAGAAAAGGTTGTAGGTCTAATAATATATTTAACTGTAATTAAAAGGTGGTAAGTGGAAGATAGGTGTAATGATTAAATGCGCTTATAATTGGTTTAAAGGTGGATTAAGCTTATATTATATTATATTGTGGTTGTACTAAATCTTTTACTGGTAATCCTAAAGTTTGAGCGATTAAAATGAATTATTAACGCTGGTATAAAAAAATTTCGAAATTTTAGCACGCGTTTTTTTAATACATTTTTACGATAATTTGTCAATTTCCTTAATATTCCTTTAAATGAGTGGGCATTATGTTTAATCAATTCGGAAGGTGGAAATACCCTAGGAAAATGAGTTTTGTTATTTAAATCCGATTTTTAGAGCAGATATTGAATTTCTTAATACATACGAGTGATTGCGTAATCCTGAGTCAGCTATTTTAGTAGTGCATATATTAAATTGTCGTTGTCACAGTTCTTTCCCGAGCAAATTAAATTCCCCTTCAAGTCAGGTGCTTATGAATCATCAGAAATCGAACCTTCTGGAAGGAAATGTTATAGATTTAACCCCTGGGGAGAGGCTAGATATGAGGTTCGAATTTTGACCACCAGATGTCTCACGAGTGGAGACTGTAGAGAAGATGTGCCATGTTAGTTAGTTGGGCTCCACTACATCTTGCTGGAGGCAGTGCTCACTCATTACTCTAAATTTAAATAGTAAACATTTTTAAAAAGTAAAAATTCTACTACCATTTGAAAAGTTATTTCGATATGTGAACTGTTTGAAAACGGTGAAAATCTACTTATTATTGGATCTTACGCAGAAAGGCGAAATGGTGACTTGTGTAGTGGTGGAAAAGACGCCATACTTCATATAATTGGTAACGTATTATTTCCCAATTACATTAAAATTGACGAATTAAGTTTCAACGCCCTAAATACGTTCTCTTGAAGTTATGTGCTGCAGTTTTGAAGTTAAATTGAAATAACGTTTACCAAAAGTAACTTTTTGGCTGACAGCCGTGTATTCTGCACGTGGCTAAGTTGGGAGACCTACATATGTAATTGCTTGAAGTTGAGTACGAACTTCTAACTACAAGTGAACAACTGAAAATGTATTAAATTGCAGTTAACATATGGAACTTCTAATTGACTCTTTATATTTTAAATCATTATTGAAGCCTGCTGCATAAATTAATATTCAAGCCAATATATTGCAAGCTGCTTGCTATCTAACCTGCTGTGCCAGTTTTATTCCTGTTCTTTTCAACATTGCCAGATTTCGGTTTACCCATATGAAGCAAAATTCTCAGAGACTTTGAATTTAGTTAGCAACAATAAATTGGTGAATCATATTTTATTCATCAATTAGTTACGACTTGTGGCATGTTAGGCCCAATACAACTTTTTATAGGTGTATATTTTATCAACTGTAAGGGGAAGAAAGGCGAAATGGTGCTTTACTAATGGTAACCGCTAAAGCCTAAGTGGAGTCATTGCAGTAGTGTTACGCTTGTCCTCACTTGGCAGATGGACCCAAATCATCAATTTACTTCGAGGAGTTGAATACAACAAAATGACTATTGAAAAGGAACCCTAATCAGGAATTTACAGTTCGGAGCGCGAGAATGGATCAACAACAGCGCGATTAAAACGCTGCTACTTCTGGTCGTGAAAAATTTGGTATAATATTTTTTTTCTTTGGCAAACTATACTATTTTTCGCATTCAGTGTTTAACCTTATCCACGCCTAGGCCGGCGGAAATCCCTATCTCCTTCACCTTGTTTACCGCACCCTGAAGGAAAGGCAATAGAACCAGTTTATTGGATTTACCTTACTACAGTTGACCATTTTACAATAGGAAACCTAGGTAGGAATCAGTGAAATTTAATATTGTGTTTCTGGTTTGCTTTCCCAGTGAATTGATCCTGCAAGGTCACATAAAAAGGGGTTATGCACGAGTGTGTAGAATAAGAAGTGCTTCAACCAAACAGCTGATGTGTTGATATCACCTAGAGTGGGTAATCAGCTGATTTTTGTGCTATGAAACCTCATAACATAGATATTGATTTTCGTATTGCGTGTGCGATAAAGTGAAGAAAACCTCAGATGTGCAAATTCCAAATCTTTATTTGATCCTTTGTCCAAGAAAGACTGCATATCTCTACATCTGACTTCTGAAATATCCTTTTGTTTGTAATGTAACTTTTGAAAGGGAGGTGTATCCCTATTTGATTAGTGTACCCTTTGGTTACCAACCTATTAAATTGAAATTAGTCTGTAAGGTGTATGTGATGATCACTGCGCTACATCTAAAACCAGGTACAGGTTTACGTATGGATTTTGTTTACTTAGATATTTGATTTGATGCTCGGTTTTAAATTCTTTGAAATGTTATTGGATGCCTGGCCTGTTTGTCAAATTGCTTAGTATGCCATTTATGGTGTTGAGAGTAAAATAATTGTTCATTTATTGTTGCCTTTAACTTTAAGTTCTCTAAATAAAGGTCATTAATTTAAATTGTGTTTAGTTTCTCCATTTCTCTGAGTCACATCGGTTAATTAGATTCCAATCTGGGAAAAGGACTTATTATTTGAGACGAATCTCGTCTCTCCTACTAGAGCTATTTAGCGAAACAAATCAGCTGGCATTTGGGTAAAATAAATATTTTATATTAACTGGTGTTGTACACGTTTGTAATAAATCCTACATTAATTAAAGAGCACGTCTTAATGAAATTTTGGTTTGCCTGCGGCTCAAACTGAGACAAAGACCATTCACATCTTTATTAAGGTGACTGGGACGTTCCAAATTTTGGTATTGACCAGGCGCGGGCCGTGACAGCCTCTAGCACCTCTTTATCTCAGCTAACCAAACAAGAATTCCCTTTTTAATGCTCACATCCTTAACAGTTAACACGTTTTTTAAAACAAACAAACAAAAACTTTAACAGTACATTATATATCACAAGATTTAAAAAAAAAATATCCTGAAGAGAATTTAGAATTAAGACAGTTCTCATGTATATTGTCAAAAAAGCATTATGAATCCCAATTCTGATTTCTCAAGCAACTGGTAGTGAAATACTTACCACAAACTTTATGACAAGAGCTGCTATAAAAACACCTATACTCTGAATGAAGTCACCCAGAATATGAAGGGTAGCAGCTTGGACATTTATATTTTTATGTCTGTCCTGGTTTTGATCTGCTTCTGAACTGTGACCATGACTATGTTTATGTGAGTGCATGTGTGAACCCTTAGAGCACATCCCATGAAGTACCAGAGCCATCCTGTGAATTGAACGGAAAAGAATAAATTACTTACGGTAAATTATTTGCCCAAGATAAACATTTGAATTGTGACAGCCAACAACTTGCAGTGTTTTGCATACAAACAGGTATCACTTTCCGAAACTGAAATAGACAGCCATACTTCGAAATAAAAGATAGAAAAAGCATGTCTTCTTTCAGGGATTAGACGTGATAGTTTGGTGTCATAAGCCTGCATTCTTCTTCATACAAGATGTAACTGAAGTTTTCGTTTACACCCTACTTGAAGAAGAACATCACCAAAATCCATCAAGGAAGTTAAGAAGTCATGGCTTTCTGAGTTTCATTTTGTATTATAGCTTAATCTTATAACGTAAGAGGTAAAAAGGTTACAAAGTATATCACCCAAGTAATCTGATAGTTAATTTAGGGTATTCTGTATTTTTGGGGGGAATTTTGTTATTTTAGGACCCTTTTGAATTTTTTTTAAGTTCTCGTAATGTTAAGTTGTTTTTCGAAACATACTTCCAATTCAGGACACTCATTTGAGTGACGGCCTACTTATGCAGATTAGCTATGTTTGCTATTTAACATTAATTTGTTTTTTGTTTTTGTAGGCCAAGCCAGTTATAACTTTTATATATGTAAAACTTTTGTAATTAATATTATGTTTTCTCCTAATAAGCGGCAAGTTTGGATAAATTTCAATTTAGATCCAAGTTCACGTAAAGCTTGAACATCTGGAGGCCGGTGACATCTGTGAGTGAAACTTACGCCTGAGTTTGAGGCACCAAGGTCGAACGCGAGTCACGTGACAGCTCTCGACGAATCACGGCTCGCTGATGTCTGTGTGACACAAGGCTGTTGTGGAAAGGGAGAGTTCGGCTTGCTTGCTCTTCGAGATCAGCTGCTTAGTTTTGCCTCCGGCTAAAAACTCGAATACAACGTTCGAANCATGGAAAATCGCATATAACAAGGCAAACGACAGTGAAATCAGTCATCAGTGATCGCAATATATGCTAATACGACGTTTTTCTCAGAGAAACTACAGAAATTTACGAGTAAAAGCGAATATTATGCTAGGCCCTTCGATAAGTACTTTTCCTTCGAATATTGCAATTTCAACGGCGGCAAAGCAACAAAAGCGACTGGTATTTCTAAATTAACAAACTAGAGCATCGTAACTTGTTATGTAACGACAATAATATTTATTCGGAATTTTATCGCTGCTTCCTACTCCAAAATTTCAAATAAAAACAACGTTCCATTTGTGAGCTAAACCTAGAAGTGACGCAAGGAGGCTGTCTTTACGGCTGGCACTTTCCGAGATGGAGTAAAGGCCTCCTTGCCATCGTAATATTTTTTTTAGCTAGCATGACGGAATATTTCTTTATTTAAACGGGCCCGAACTTATTTTTTTATGTGAATTTTGTGTCAACGAGTGTGTCAGTGATCCGGACAGGTATGTTTAGTTTTAATAAAGTGTCCTGTGTTCCTATCTGACTCTTCGACTCGTTTATTATTCTCCAACCACCTGCAATTCCCTATTCCCGACTCCGATGGTTTCCCCACGACCCCAGAGATATTAATTATATTTTTTTTGCCACCCATTTTTTATATATATTTTTTATGGTATTTAAAGGGAGGTCACATTAGGATATGTGATTATCTTTATCTCATTTCTGTTTACAGCCTGCATCGATTCCTCAGAATATTTGCGATTTCTCTGTGGCAAAATAGTTAAACCTCGTTCATTCTTCGTGCCAAGAAATTTGAATGTCCTTAGTTTTTCTTATCTGTAATTGTTTTTAATAAACTAAAAGTTCATTATTCAGACACTAGGTGCAGCAATGTGTATTAAGTGCAGTCCATCATAAACAATTTTAAATGCTTTCAAAGTAAGCTGGTGATGCAGAATTACATTAGACAAGTATTAAGTACAATTACCAAACTTACAATATATTCATGCCAATTCCCACTGCTGACACAATGAGCATAGTATCTGGCTCTATTTCATATGCATTGGAGATCAGTCTTTCAATGGCAAGGTACACCAAAATCAAAGTCACCATCCAAATAAGCACAATGCTTACTAAAGCACCAAGGATTTCTGGGGAAAAAACAAAGAAAAAGTGTTATAATTAGAAATTCAACTTGATATAACTCAGCTGTTTACTAAAATGAAACTGAAAAGCTTCAAACAAACAAGCAGGAAATGACCAATG
Source organism: Machilis hrabei (assembly GCA_003456935.1). NCBI lineage: Eukaryota > Metazoa > Arthropoda > Insecta > Archaeognatha > Machilidae > Machilis > Machilis hrabei. Next base: position 8,900 of record KZ869141.1, on the reverse strand, counting down.
CTCAATGTTATTATATCCTAAGGTTGTGTTTATAGAAAACACTACTGTCAAATGGGGCAATCCTGAACAAATAAAAAGGGGGAAAATGTAGATTTCCCACCTGTGTGTTCCTGTGTAACAAAATTAGACATGTTTCAATGCTAACTAATAGCTTAAACATTTGGCCCTTTGATTCTTCACATTAATATTTTTAAAATATATTTTGCAACATCCTTTTTTTACAATGACAACACTGGGAAAAAATTATGGCTGCTGAACATATGGTTCAAGTGTGACTGTTGAGTAAGTTATATTTTGAAAGTAAACTTATTTAAGGTTGTTTTCTAATTATTTTTTGTCTTTCGCTCATTTATTTAATATAAATATAATTGCAGAACTCTATAAATTTAATACAAAAATGGAGAAAACCAGGGACGTATATATAGGGTATGCTAGGTGTGCGTCGCACACCCATGAAATATTGAAAAAAATATTGTACCACAGCAAATCAATAAAGGTAGATTTATATAAAAAATGATTTAGAAATGTTTTAAAAACTCGTATTTATT
>KZ869140.1:17367-30026 GCA_003456935.1 Machilis hrabei | reverse complement strand
TAATTAGTATCTGTAACTATATAAAACATCCAGAGCAAACTTATATTACTCTAACAAGCTAGAATATCAATATATCATTTCTTGAAAGGTTAAGCTTGATTTTCAAGTATTCGANAAAATAAAACAATTGAACATATTAAATTCCTTAAACCTAATAATATGGCAAAAACAACTTACTTATTGCTGGTTACATTGATGTTATCTTACTCACTAATTTCTTAATACTAACATAATTCATTGTGTATTTCTTCACTCCTTTCAAGTCCAAGTGTGGACCTGAAAAGAGAACAGTATTAGTACATCTTCAACACAAGTCTTAATTCTAAAAGTTTTCTTGCTGCTTCTAATACACAAACTGCTCCTAATACAAAATCTTTCATGATACAAAACATTACATAAATTTTATAGCCCTTTGGGCATGTATCCATTTATGCAGCGCATCTAAAGTGGCAAATTTTTTACTCTTAAAATCTAGTTTGATGCTATTGTCTACATCATTTTTAACCATTCTTGTGATAGCTTTAATCTTAGATTGCTTAAACATAATCCTTCCCATTTTGCTATCCAAAATCTATCTGATTCTGAGATTGCGACTTCTCCCAGAACAAAGTAAAAGTAGTGATGAAGTGTATAGCTATAGTCATAAAGTGATTGATGTTCTTGACATTTAAGTTTGGGTATGTTTCTAGTTATGGCAGCTGGATAACTGCAGTTCAAAACGGTTAAGTCTTTGACATAGACATCATTATGGTTCTCCAACAGGTATTTTTTTACTGTCGTAGTCGTAAAACTTGAGTTAAAGCATTTCCTCTCAAGTGTGATATAATGAATGCTGTCCGTTTATGTTCCGGAACTTCCAACTTCATGAACAGATAGTAGATACTACACAAGAACAACTCTAGCACATAGAAGGTAGTCCCTGTGAAAGGATTGATTCTATGCATTAGAAAAGGACTAGGAAAGTCTGGTAATTCCTCGTGAGGAATGTCAAATACATTTTCATTTTCAAATCTTGCGAGGATATGCTTCCACAAGGTAACATAATTTCCTGTTTCAGTTGGAGAGACTGCTTTTGGTGTAACAGTTTTGTTCAAAATAGAATTTAAAACAGTAGTTTTACCTTTTGTGATGTCTTCATCAACACCTACAAATATTTCTATTAATCTTTGTTCTACTTCACAACCTTCGTGTGACCCACTTGGTCTACTGGAAGAGGGTACTTCCGTAACTTGAAACATTTCTAAAAAGGAAAGCAATATGGCAAGCATTAATCGCAATTTCTAGGGATTTCATATTCATGTGTACTAATAGAACTAGTATAAACATATGAATCCCAACTAGAGTCCTGCATGGGTATAACAGGTTGAACTGGTCTGTTACTAATACTAGACATTGGTATAATAGGTTGCATCGCTCTGTTAACAATAGGCATTGGACAATATCTATAAAAGTATGGAGACGGTTGTCTCTTTTTAAAATATTTTCTCACAATGAAAACTATCAGCATTATCGGGCTGATTGAAACAATAGTGTATAATCCTATACATAATGATAGACATGTGTTCAGTACCCAAGCAGAGTTCTGATAATCGTTAGTCAATTGTGACTCATTTGAAATTTCAAAAGGTAAGTTACTAAAATATGGATGTAGTACAATGTTTCCTTGCTCAAACCAATGTACAGGAAATAGTTTCTGCATAATAGGTAAAGTATCCACTGTGATGACACAGGGTTCCTCATGACCTAGTTTAACTAAAGTAGAAGGTTTGAACCAGCATTTACAACCAAGGGCTAACTGGACTACACCAATATTTTTTGTCAACTTTTCCAACTCTAACAGTTGTATTCCTTCAGGACAATGCAATGTAATTTCCTTTGCAACAGGTAGCAAATATATTGAATTATAAGATTGCATTTTTATAAAATCTCCATCAGTTAAAGTGTTGCATTTCATTGGACAAGCCTTAACTATACTCTTAACAGTGCCTCCTCGGAGGATGTGGTTTATGCAATTTTCTTCTTTAATACCTTCCACTGAGTTTTTGACCATGAAATGTAATTGGTTTGCTTTCTCATCCGATATTATAGCGTAAGTTGAATAAGATCCATCCTTCTTTAAAATAGCAAGATTTCTAGGATTTAACTGGGTACTACAAACTTTCTCTTTCCATTGAAATGGAATATTTATGATTTTAACTAAATGGATCTCTTCCGTTTTAGGCATTATGGGGATTTTAAAACCCATCATAATTATATTTTTGCTGATCAAACACTCAGCTATTGGTATGTTGTAATATTGAGAAAGGAAAGATTTTTAATTGATAGTTGATTTGGGGATGATTCCAGGTTTTTGTTAATTCGAGTAAGAACTGTTTCTAGACAGTTGGGGGGTAAGTAGAAAGGATTTGGCACATTTGTATCAATTTCGTCTGCTCATTGAGGTACATTTCTATCAAATCTGAAATTTCTTTCAAAGTTTTTAATTGATTTACATATTCTTGAGTGTATAACAAATCATTTGGATTGTCTAAAACTGAAATAGTGTTCTCTAAAGGAAATGACTTTGATTGAATAATATGCATCAAGGATGCTAATTCAGAAGTTGATATGAAGAGGTGTCTGGTATGTTGTACCATCTGGCCATAAAAATGAGGTGGAATCCGATTTTCTGTGTAAGGCTACATCTTCGTAATACAAAGCTGATTTCAATCTGTTATGTTTCAAATGAATTTGTTTGGCAAAACGNCAATTTACTGAAAGGTTTCTAACGCAAATTCTAAGTGTTTCATTAATTAAATATGGTAGATCTGGAAGAGCACTATCTATATGGAAGAAAGCTGGGATGAAGCCTGTATAGACTGGATTCTCAGGGAAATTCTGAAAGGTGATTCCAGTACTAAGAAAACTGGGTATTTCAGCGTTGCTCTTCAATACCGCTAAAATAATAAAAATTAAAGTGAAATGCATACTATAATTGTTATTACTGGAAGTAAGGGGTAATAAGTTCCTTGTTGCCGTGTCCTGATATTCCTGAAAAATTAAATGAATTAAGCTTCCTGAAAATAAAACATATTACAATTCTGTTACATTTTCCAATTGTTTATTCGGTACATCAACTGGTACTCTTCTTCCTCGCACTTCAAGGAAACCTGGGGAAGTGGCATTATTTAGTTGGATTGGGTTCTGTTGATTTAGAGCCTGTGCTCTCTCACGTTTGTTCCGTAGGTACATTCTGCACTTTCGAAAGCAGTACATTAATATGATTAGATTCAACGCGAAAGTACAAAGAACTAAATATGGAATTAATGCGTTGTCAAAATAAATGTCAGCCTTTACTCCATGAATTAAAGTGGTTCCCACTATCAATGGGTTCTTCCAATTAGTGTATAAAACATATGCTACGGCCATGGTCAAAAATGAATTCCAAAATATTAAGAATCTATGACCTGGTTTCCATTGTTCAAAATAATGCTCCGTTTCTATGTCTATTTCATCCTTATCATATTCTGTTGGTAAGGAGGCTGGTATAGTTAAATTTAAGTGTGGGGATTCTACAGCCTATTCGTGCTTTAAAACCTCGGTTAAATTGTAATAAAGCGGATATGTATCCNNTTTCAAAGGGGAAATGGACACTGAGTCTAGCTTGCTCCAGGCTGCTGGGATTATGTGATGCACATTTAATGATTGTAATGTCTTGTTATCACATGGGAATAGTTTTGGAATGATAATCATTTTATTTAACATTAACTTACAATGACATGATAATGTCACCTCGAAAGCTCCTGGATAATTTTCTGGGGGTTTTATTGCCTTAATTGTTCCATCCAAACAAGTCATTGTTGCAGTACCCTCCAAATGGGTTACTACAAATTGTTCAAAGTTGATTTCTGTGATGACCATTCCCGTTGCCTTTTGGCATATAAATCCACAATATTTATTAAGTTCACCCGCTGATGAACCCCGAAATAACGCTTGAGGACATAATGGTCCACTGCTCAGAGTATCTGAGGCTTAGCTAGGTAAGTAACAACCTATTAGTGTAGATATTACACTGATGCAACATGCTTCCCGAAATTGTACGTAACTGTTCATCAGTTACTGCCAAATACGTAGTTTCATGCATTATAACACAAGAGGAATCGTTCCATGCAAAAGGAGTTTCTATTATCTCTAATAATTTCCATGACGTATTTCTTTTTCTTATTGGTACTCTTATCTTAACAACTATTTTTGTTTCAGAAATTACACAATCTACTATCTCTAATTGAAAATACATGCTAACATCTTCAACAGGAATGGCTAATTCATGATCAAATTTTATCAGTTTATTCTGTAGGTTCCTTAACTCTAGGGTTAAANTATCCTTATTAACTAATGAAGTAGGTATCATTCTACTTTTACAAAAACCTAAAAAACTATTTACATCCATTAATTTAATTGTTTGATATATTCTTTGGAGGGTCAGAATATATATCCAAGCATTTAATACTTGATCATTCTTAACTTTGTTATTAATAACTTGCTCATATCTTATATATTCATCTAATTGTTCTCCTATAAACTAAGTTTTCTGTCATGTTTTTAAATCTATCTGCCACTTGCCTATCGTATTTCTCTAATGCCTTTTGTGGTTCGAGTTAAATCCATATGATCTCTGTGAAGTGAATTCCTTATACTATATATCTGCTTTGTAAATCGCCTTTATTATGTGCTAGTTTCTTTACATCTGAGAGCGTGGCAACTCCACAACACCATCTTGTGATATCGCCTAAAAAGTCAAAAAGAGCTCTTTGTCCACGACTTCGTCCTGGGTTTGCTCCCCAAAAGGTTTCTTTTCCTAACCTATTTATCTCAGAATCGACTAGTTGGTTGACGTTTTTTATTCCCTTGTGCAGCTCGCACTGCACGGTATTAGCACATTTAGAAGTGTTTGCTAAAACACAGTTAGAATCATCTTCACACTCTGTATCTTTAATGAAATAACTTAACTGCTGCACGTACACATGAGGTAGGTTCGCTTCGAATATTAAAGGTACTGTTGACTCGTAAACAATGGCATTGGGTAATGATTTCCAGTAGAATCCCGAAATTATCTTCACGGGTAAAGCCGTGTCAGTTACCGGATGAATCCGATCGTCACCGTCCTCTCCAATAACATCAGTGACTTGAGTTACCGTGATGAATAGTAGGAATAGTTTACCGAACTGAAAACTTGCCATTTTCTGAAAGGAGAGATTTATAATCTATCATTTTCGTTTACTTAATTAGTCGAACATGTACTCTATTTTTTATTCAAGAAACACTTCTGAAAGCATTTAACTGTATCGACACATACTTCCTTGTATATCCTCTTATCGATAATTATAGTTTCCTTATGTTTCCTAAAACGTAATGCTCTCTTTAGAACATCCAGTTTCACTATGGAGTTCTCCCAATTAATTCATAAATACTCATTGTTTCACTTCATAACTATTTACTTCATATTATTCAGTATTACACATTATAACATATATTAATCAACTCATATTTCATCATTATTCTCCTTTTAAAAATCAACTATTTAACTCTTAAGACTCGTTTACTATCTCGTACGTACGTAATATTTATATACCGGTCTCACCAACAGAAATTGTAATCGACGTACGTGAAATATCAACTGTATCCTTACATAGGTGGCGCCGTTCCTACTCAAAACACAATTAATTATTTCAGATTACTATTCTCAGGCATTCGTAGATCTACTTAATTTGTGAAACTTATTCTCCATACATATAATTCTTAAAACACATTTAAATATCATTTATTACAATCATCATTATACTTTAGTATTTCCTCGTAGAACTTCTATTAAACTGTAGCATATTATATTATTTTCTTCATTTCTCAATTCTCAATATTAAAATTCGTGCTCTTAAAATTCATATAATCCTTCAAATAACTCGCTCATATTTCAATAGAGCATAAAAAATCCTATACAGTGGCTTCTTGACAGATTCAAAGAATGACAGATACTTCCAATACGATTTACTTGCATTTAACGACTTATCACAACATAACTTTATATATCAATTACTCTTTAATTACTACGCAGAGGATATGCATGATTCTCACTTATATTTATCTCATCATCAACATCATCATCATCAACATTTCCCTCTATATTCTCCTCCTCCGGAGACCACTCATTTGGGGGAAAAAACTTCTTCATGCGATATACATGAACCACATCTGTAGTCGGGTTTCTACCCTTTACAGGTTGTATCCTATAATTCATGGGCGAGGTCTGAGATACGACCCGGAAAGGTCCTTGATAATTATGGAAAAACTTCTTGGATTTCCCTTTTCTCCTCTTTGGAACATATACCATTACCAAATCTCTACTTGGTATGTAACATCTCTACGCTTTTTGTCTAGTCGTACTTTATCTTTCTTTGTTGCTTTTGAATATTTTGTCTCGCTAGGTCTCTACTCATTCTCACGTTATCTATGACATCCTGAGTATACTGAAATTGAACATCAATATTGAAACTGGCTTCAGAGGGTAACAAAGCTTGTCTCCCGAACATTAGTTCATACGGGGAGGTCTGCAATGTATCTTGAATTGCTGTATTGTAAGCAAAAGTTACATGTTTCAAATATTCATCCCACCTTCGTTGTGGGGTGTCACAATACATACATAACATATTAATGAGACTCTGATTGAAGCGTTCGCACACGGAATTTGCCTGCGGCCTATATCCGCCAGTTTATATTGACCTTGAACCTAAACTCTGTAACACCTCAGTTACAAGGTGGCTCATAAAAGTCTGTCCTCTGTCTGACAAAAGTTGCTTTGGCGCTCCGTATATGCAGATTATATTTTCGAAAATAAACTTAGCCACACTTGGCGCTTGAGCATTCCGTAATGCTTTAGTAATCGCGNATCTGCTTAAGTGATCTATCGCACAGATGAATCACTTATTTCCATTTCTACTAGTGGTAATGGACCCATGAGGGTAATCGAAACCAAGTCCCATATGTCCTTGGGCTTTATGGGCTGTGACAAACCAGCTGGTGCTAGTTTCTTACGAGTTTGGCAGTCATGGCAACCCTTAATATAGCGCGTTATGTCATCATTCATTTTGATCCAAAAATATCTAGCGTTTATTTTCTGGATCGTCTTACTTATTCCTAGATGATCCGCTGTAGGTTCATCATGATGTTTATATATGATATCTTGTATCATACTCGTAGGAACAACAACTAAATATTTGTTTCCAAAGCTGTTTCCATTTACTCTACACAAAACACCGTCAATTAGCTTATACTGTTTCAGCTCTCTAGATTGATCGTCTAGAGCTACATTCTCTAGTTCAAAAATAATTTGTTTAATCTTTTCATCGTCCTTCTGCTGAGTTTTGAAACTCTCTGTGTCGTCAAGCAAATATGTTGGGATTTATAAAGCCTCTTCTTCGTCTCTAGTACTGGATTTCTAGATAAACAATCTGCGTCATATGAGCTCGACCAGATTTGTGTCTGATATCTATCTTATAGTTATTAAGCTTCAATGCCCACCGGGCCAATCTACCTTCTGGATTTTTCATTGACTAAAAAGCAGAGGGTGTGATGATCGGTTAATACTCTGACCGGAAGTTGCCAAATGTAAGGCCTGAAATATCCTAACGACCACACTATTGCGAGTAACTCTTGTTCACTCATGGAATAGTTCTTTTTGGCAAGTGTTAAAGATCTACTGATATAGGCTACTGGATGAAATTTTCCATCTTTTTCTTGTTGAAGGAGAATTGCTCCCAGTCCAAACCCACTTGCGTCTACATGGAGTTCATGTACCGCATCTGGATTGAAATGCGTCAGCACGGGTGCTGATAACTACTTCTCTTTCAAGCAATCAAAAGCTTGTTGCCGTTTTTCAGTCCAAAGAAAAGGTTCACTTTTCTTTGTGGGATCTATTAATGGTCTAGCTATTTTATTGAAGTCTTTTACAAATTGCCTATTATACGCGCATAATCCTCAATAACTTTGTACCTGTTTAACTGTTTTAGGTACTGGAAAGTCCTTCATCGCTTTATTTTTCCTTCATCCGGTGCAAGGCCTTCTGCTGAAACTTTGTATCCCAAGATAAGAGCTTCCGACAGGAAGAAGTGACACTTCGAAAGTTTTAAAGACAAATTTACTTCCCTTAACACATCAAATACTTGTTTGAGGGCCTCTAACTCTTCCTCAAACGAAGAACTAAANACGATAATGTTATCTAAATACACAAGACAGTTTTTATACTGTAACTTAGCAAAAGCTTTGTTTACACAACGCTGGAATGTTCCCGGCGCGTTGGTGAGAACCATTGGCATGCGTATGAATTCATGTAACCCATCAGCGGTTACGAAAGCTGTATTTTCTCTGTCCTCAGGCTTTACTTCTATACCATAAAATCCGCTGAAAAGATCCAAGGTCGTATAGAAACATGATCCGCCTAGATACGTCAATATATTTGCAATAACCAGAAGCGGAAATGAGACTTGCTCAGTGACTGAATTCAAAGCTCGAAAGTCAAGGACAATGCGCTTAGTGCTAGTATTTTCTTCTCTACTAGTAGTACAGGTGCCGCCCATGCACTAGAACTAGGAACAATAATATTTGCAGCAAGCATTTCTGCCACCTGAGACCGAATGAGCTCATTCTCTTTGTCGGTCACCCTGTAGGGATGCCTCTTAATTGGTCTAGCGTCTCCTGTGTCTATTTCGTACTGTACAGTATGCGTAACCCGCATATCTTGAAAACTAAAAGCAAAGATGTCTTTGATTTGCTCTATGAGGTCAATTATTTGTTGCCTCTGTTCATTGTTTACATCTAGTCCTATGTGTATGTTTTCCACATGAAACTCGGTAGCGTCATCAGTATCTATCATTCCTACCATTGGACTATCCCTAGGATCCGCCATTGGGGTTTCCTGTAATGGGAACAACTGACCCATGTTGGTACCTTTTCGCAACAAGGTTGGAGTCTGAGAAAAGTTTGATACCGGTATTGCTTTGCTACTTTGATCTACTAGATCACCTAGAACTAGTACATTTTTTTTACTGTACAACTCTCTATTAGGGTGTAGGTACATGACCGTTGACGGAAGGCTATTCACCCTTGTGTCACTCTCCGAAGGCAAAGTGTAAACCGTGATTTCAATAGGAACTCTCTTGAAAACATACTGCAATATTTGCTTAACTTTTCTCCATTTAAAACCATCTAGACCACATCCCAGTTTTGGAATAGACAACTTATTTACTTTGTTCTACAAACAATGTTTCTTCATTGCTAGCAAAGCTGCTTTAAATTTAGTCAAAGTTGGTCGTTGGTCACTAAATGTTTTCGTAACTAGATAATAAATGAATCTATTATACGCTTTGAGAGTTGCTACAGTCGTTGTACAGGTTGTCCTTTTGATGCAGTTCCCGACTGCGCAAATCTACGGGGTGTTTCGTAATTTCTTGACGCGGTTTCATTAGCCCTAGGCCTCTCGAAAGGCCTCCTAGAGGTTTCCGGTCCTCTGTTTGAATTATGTACTGGAATGAAATGTCTCACTGGCTGATATGGTTGCTGATATCGCGGAGTTTCCACTGTTGGCACTCGGAAATTACCCTGAGTATAGTAGCTTTGCCGGGGTACAAATGTTTGTTGTTGTGGCACGTAATATGGATTTCGCGGGGGTGTTCTGTTAGGCGGTTTGTAGAACGGAGTCGTATCTCGTTGGCCCTGATTTCTAAATAGAGTTTCAATTTTTTATCCAGGCTGTCTAGCTTCTTTTCTATGTCAGTATGTTCTGCTGACGTAGAGGCTACGGCTGTGATTGAGCTCATGTCAGCATTGGCACGGCTACTTGCCATCAAGTTCGCAGTTTCAAACAACTGGATTTTTTGTAACAACTCAGAATGAGTGGCTACTTCCAAAGGAAGGATTTTTTTGATCAAATTTGGCAAAAGGCCCCTAGTGATATACCTAACACGGTCCCTGTCCGACATAGTGGGACTTACNTTGCTAATCAGCATGGAAATATCGTAAAAGAATTCCTCAGCTGTCTCAGTAGGAGTTTGTTTTCTATTGAGCAGTTGAATTGCCCATAGCTCATCTTGGCCCTGATTGCTGAATACGGTTATAAACCGATCTTTCAAATCAGTCCAACTTAAACTGATCAAGTCGGCCATATTGGAATCGAACCACTTACTGCTAATATTATTCAGATATGCTGGAAAAATACGACTCTTATCATCATCAGACCACATATTTATTCTCGCATGCTTCTCGTATGCTCGTATGTAATCTTTAGCGTCTTCATAACCATTGAAAGGGGGTGGCGTTACGTTTATGGATCCTCGGGGACCCGTACTGATGTTTTGTGGAAACGGTGTCTGGGCTGGTGTTGTACTCGTCATGTTGTCTGTAATGTTTACCGCTGTTTCACTAGTTAAAACAACAGGTATAGTTTCGTCACTATTAGTTTCAAAAATAACGGGAAAAGTTTCGTCTGAAATAAAGGTTATAGCTTCTTCACTATTGGCTTCTGAAATAGCAGGACTAGGTTGATTACTTATCGGATCTTCACTACTAACGTCTGAAATAGCGGGGCTGGGATTGTCAGCTATGGGAGACTCTGGTACCTCCTTAATCTGACCCAATATTGGACCTGTATTATCCTTTTTTGAAACAATAAGCCGTAAGGGACTAGGCTCTTGCCCAATCAATCTGTTTGATTTTTTCACTTGAGGGGTATTTATTAATGCTAACCTAGATGGCTTAGTAGTGGGTTTGCTTCCACCGGCTTTCCTATATGACATTGGCTTTATAAGTACAACCTATAATTTCTTTCTTTAGACAGTGTTATTACGAAATGTTAAATACATTCTATCGATTACGTCAGGATTCAGAAAATATGCAAATAGCATCACTTCTATTTCATTATTAGGTGTGTTAAGTAGTTGTGCAATTTCGGCAACTGATTTACCCGATTTAAAAAAATATATCGTACTGAAAAGTAGCGTACACTGGGAAAACGATACTGTTTCAGACCACGTTTCTCTGTTCATATCTTGAAATTTAAATGATCTGTATGTCGCCTCTTTTTTCTAACATTTTTAATAAATCAAATATTACTTCATACCTTACCTTTAATTCGCAAATGAAGATTAAAAATTATATCCTCGCTATCTAGTGGGGGTTTAGTTGGTTCTGACGTGTTTTTTGTAATGATGTATTTTTTCATACTAAATCAGTGGAAAAGTGTCTATTGTGTTGTGTAGTATGTTGGGGAAACCGTATGACAACAAAGTGTATGTGTATTTATCATGTTGTTAAACCACGTCTAGTTATTAAAAATATTTATTCTGCACCCGGATAAACTAACATTGGTATGCGATACACATTATCGTTGAGATTGATCACTATTTCATTTGCGTTCACTTCTTTTAAATAGTCGTACACCATCCGAATTAGTACACATGATAAAACAATAACGTACCCAATTAAAAGACTATGTAAACACACGCTGTCACACATTTAGCCTATATACACACACTACGCGTTATGCTAAGACACTCACTGTACTGAAAAAGAACACTGTTATTAACACCACACATTTAAAAAACTGTTTCCTGAAAAGAAAACAAAAATTTCACAATCAACATGTCAGTTTTTTCCACCTTTCATTTTACACAGTGTTTTCCAAAGTATGTCTAGACTATAGCAGAATGCCCGGCTCGCCGAAACACCATTTATCACAGGTTGTACCGGGGTTCAAACCCAGTCAGTACCTCCTATCAATAAAACCACTCCACCTTGGATCCAAACTGCGGTAGGCTAGACCACACAGTTCAGAAAACACAAAGTGAAAATAAAAAGCCGGAACACAACATGTCGTATTTAAAAATCCACACAATTATATTCTACATATTTTTACATTGATATTTCCAAATACATATTTACCAATTTCGTAGCTCTATCTCGCTGGCTGCGGAGGTGATTGGAATTTTAGCTTCAGCTAAAATCAGTTGTAGCTTCTATGTTCGACTGGCATCTAGTCACTGGTGCTCTGCTTTCACTGCTACTGTGTCTGTGTTTTCACTGATCGACTGAATGACTGAATCTATCATAGACTGCTCTGAAGTAGGGTTTTGGTCACTTTATAAAGGCTGCAACTCTGCCGCGCCCTGATGACATCATGGGGAGTCGACTTGTCTTCACTCCGTATATGGTTATGTTTGAAGACTAGAGCGTCCTTCACGTCCTGTTTTCATAATTTCTGTGTGGGCTAGTTTTTTTTCATTTACGTAAATGCGTTGGTTGTTCTACGGAACGGTGACATCAGCTTTTCCTTGAACTAAGACATTCGCAAACATCCTTTTGCCGTCAGTGGCTTTCCTGGCACCATCTGCGTGATTTAATTGCGGTTGGCGTAAACATCCTATGTCGTCATTTAATTATCGTTCCCATATTTCCTCATAGTTCTAACACAACACAGTCTTAAATCCTTTTCGATATATTAAAAGGAAAACCTAAATAAGTTTTGTATATATTTAATATTAATTTTTTATATGTATGATTATTTTTATTTAACACTTGAAACTCATAATACTCTTTGCTTGTCACTGAATTCATTGTATTTATCATTTCTTTAA
>KZ869139.1:76906-87962 GCA_003456935.1 Machilis hrabei | reverse complement strand
GCTCACCTATTAGCCATAAATATTTTGGAGTAACCTTTTGAATCACCCTGTATATATGTAACCAAATCTCTGCGTTTAGGAATGACTTTATCATTAATATATGAACATATTCGACTTAACAATAGATCTGAGAAGAACTGATTTCGATGAGTTGATGGTCCCACGGTTCTGACAACTCCATCCACACAGTAACAAAGGATCGTGACGATTGCATCTTTGTTACAGTCGGTGGTAGGCTATTTTACATGGAGCACTTGTTGATGTGACCTTATTTTTATTGTCACATCGTAAGCCTGATATAGGGCTGTAAATAGATTTAGAATAGATCGAATACCACTGAACATCGAATTTAAAATTCAATGTATTCGAATAGTTCGAATTACACGATTATTCGAATAGTTCGTATTATCCGAATATTCGAATAGTGTGTATTATTTGAATATTCGAATAGATCGTATTATTCGAATGATGGAATTAATGTTTTTAAAACTGTAGGCCTATACAGTAAGCACACCGCATTTTTACCTTAACCCCTGCAGATCTATTGCGTTTCCAAGACAATTGAGGATCGCAGAAAAAAACAACACGTAAATTAACTGTTTTTTGCTCCTAATGAATTTAACGTCTTATTTTCGAATGGTGGAGAAATGCCATGAAAGGCACGCGTGTTGGAAGGGACAAAGCTCTAAATAGTAAAGTGCGTATCACGTACACGATGAGAGATACGGCATCGATTTTGTTTCGCCATGTAAAAGGCCAATTTTAGGCCTGCAAAAACGATAATAGGAATAGCTGACGTAGGCTCTCTCTTACCGTTTGCGAGATAAGAGTGTTCGTAACTAGCTTTGACCCCTCCAAGACGTGTCCGTTTCATGGTACCTCTCCCAAACTTAAGTAATTCAAGCATTCGGTTAGTTCCAACATTTCGAAAATTAAAGTAATAAAATTCAAATGGTTCGATTTTTAAAAAATAATAAATCCGCATTCGAAATTATCCGAATAGTTCAACTAATCGAATTTTTACAGCCCTATACTCATACTACATTATATGTTTCTGAATGAGTTTAAATATTATTATTAAACCAATAAATTCAATAATATAAAATATTACCTTTTTTTCTACAGTTTGCTTTAACAGTTAGCAACAGTTTATTGGTAAAGTAAAATATAGGCCTACTATTATGGGGGCAGACGATCTTCATTTACTGTAAGAGACTGTATTTCCCAGCTTCTCTTGTGCCATAATCCAAGTAAGGCTCTGCAACAATTAAAAAAGAAACTGTATCAAAGAATATCTCCTAAAACACTGCGCCTTCTTAGCAAGCCGACTCCAGACGAAGGACTGAACATAATGAATCTACGCATTACAACATCGCTTAAGTAATATATGAACTATATGACAAAAATTAGGTATATTTTTTTAATATGTGTTATTTTATTGAAAAAAAAACTGTCATGACGTACTAGATGACTCACGCATTTCCCCCACGTAGTTACTATAGCTATTTAAACACTTATCTAAGGATGTTTGCCATTTGGATCTAGTGATATGAACGTCAATATTTTTGTAAATATCAATATGGAAATATCGAGAGTTCAAAGTTTCTAATTTCGAAAAACATTGATATCGAGTTTGGGACATTACATATTTCGACAAATACCGATATTAAATTTAAAAAATGTCGAAAAATATTGATATCAAATTTCGATAAAATCGACATCGAGTTTCCAATTATAAAAATATCCATATGGAGTTTGAAAACTCGAAACGGATATTTTTCGAAATTCGAAGTCGACATTTTGCGTAATTTGATATCAATTTGTTTCGATGTTTTGGAAATTCGACATCGATTTTTTAAAGTAGCAATTTTCCAAATTCGATATATTGGTCACATCTTGATATCGTAGAAACAACGAACTTTGATACTTGAAATCCTAATATCGTACAGCCCTATATACTTATCCCATCGGCAGGTAAGAGGGAAAATGTCTTGGTTAACTAACTTTACCATCAATACTGTTTTCAGCTATTTGTCATTAACGAAATGCCTGCTGCTGTACTTTTAAGCGGATCAAATACATGGTCATTAGAAAACGCTAGGCCTTTCACTCCGATTGTTGCTTTAAACCTACCGACAGATTGGCCTAGTGGTTAGAGTGCTCGCCTCCTGATCGGGAGGTCCCGGGTTCAAATCCCGGGGCCGGCTCCTAGCCCTGGGTATAAAAGGGTTATCCNACGAGTCTGCCTGTGAAGCACTCCACACTAAGGTATGATCGTAGGCGTGTTCCGGGAGGCACGTTAAAGGCGGGTCCCATCGATAAGTGTTCGATGTAAAAGATCCCAGCTCCCGCTATGTGTCGGTTGAGTGGCAAAATTCAAAATTCAGCTATCCTGAAGCGTCATCACGACGCGGATGGGGTCTCCATTAGACCTGAGATGTCATAACAGTGGGACCATAATTCAATAGCAAGCAAGCAAGCTTTAAACCTCAGTGAGTCCGTTGTTAAATTAGAATATCACATCGATANTTGTTTCCGTGAGATTGCATTTCCACCACATATTTCTTATAGTTTCCCTGTTAACATCAGTAGGGCACAAAGCAAATCACAGAGCGCAGTTTCACTTTCGTATGCACAGCTTGAGGAACAGTCATTTTTAACGGCACAATAAGTCAACACCGATCACGGTTAAATGCTCAATTCGAGTTGGATTATGCAGGAAGGTTTCAGCTTTCAAATGGTGTAGCCCTCTTACGCCCGGTCTACAAAGAGACTTTCCTCTTTCCCAAAATTGGTGATGCACAATGGTGTTTTAAGATTTAAAACCTCAACCAATGAAAACAGAGATGGTCTTCTTCTACTTTCCATTTTCTCTACTAGGAGCGCGCGGCGTTGCTGTTGTTCAAACTTAATTGAAGCTGTTTGAGTTTATGGTCCAACATTTATGACATCTGAGTTCTAAAGGAGACCTCATCCACGTCACAACGACGTTTCAGGATGATTGAAGTTTGCTACCCACGCAATACATAGGTGGGTTCTTTTACACCAAACACTTATCGATGCGACCTAATTTTTAACGTCCCTCCTGGAAGATGCCTACGATCTTACCTTACTGTGAAGGGCTAGACTCGTAGGATAACCGTTTATCCTCAGAGCAAGAAATCGGCCCCGAGGTTTGAACCGTCTCTTGTTATGACCTTAAAAAATGCTTATTGTCTCCATGTGACTGCTATCCAAGTAGTGAGTTTTATCTTCTTTAAGCATTAGTACAACATGCCTTCCTTTTAGTACCGTACTTGTCCTTTCGCCGTTTGACAAAAATATAGTCAGTCCCTACCTCAGTACCAATTATGAGTGCTCCAACCATATATACTTCTTCCACGTAAAAGTCGTTAAAAATACATCCAATGGTTTTTCTGCGAAGGGCAATGAATTTTTTAGAGATGTTTTCGTTGAGGGGGTGTTTACTTTTGGCGTTATCTTCATGTCATCTCAATGTATGACACGGAGCCATCCTGTCCAAAGAAAGACCTTGGACCGTTTATTGCCCTTCCTCTTTCGAGCAGCTGAACAAGAGTTCTTGTGGCGTGCACGACACTCAGCGACACTCGGCCGGCGCTTTTACGACGATCATAAAGTAATTTTGCTTGCTTGCGCCGTTCAGCAAGAAGCAGTCACCAGCAGCCGAAACCAGTAAGGAGGAGAAGAAGAAGAAGCAACGACTAATCGAAGACGGCGTCACCGACCACTGGCCCCAATAGACCCGTAGGCGACTATCGAAAACTGGATCATCAAAAGAGACAATGGGCAAGCTAACAATTTCAGATTGAAAATCAGTTTTACTATAGATGTAACATTAATTGAAAGCAATGTTTGTTTGTTAAAGATATTCATGCGGAAAAGCTCCCGCTAGTGGCGAGCGCTAATAACCCATGTGCGTTGTGCGCCGTAAAACAACATTTCATCATCATCATCTAGTGGCGAGCCCCAATTTCCAGGGACCTGTTATACTCAGCACTCTTAGCTTAAACCTACATGCTGGCTTACAGTACCAAGAACGATTTTGTCATTTCCAAACGAAGCGTTGCGTGAAATTTCGTTTCGCTCAAAACGCAAATTTTCGTTCACTTACCAAGCTACGAAAAACTAAATTCGCTACGTCTTTCAGGCAAAGCCTGAAAGACGTAATAGCGAATTTAATTTTTCGTAGCTTGGTAAGTGANCTTGGTAAGTGAACGAAAATTTGCGTTTTAAGCGAAACGAAATTTCGCGCTACACTTCGTTTGGATATGACAGAATCGATGCTGGTACTGTAATAGTACATTGCTCGCGTCCTGCCTGATCGGGAGATTCTATTTTGAAACCCGGAATCAATATGATCCGGGATTTTTATACTCAGCACTCCTAGCCCTGAGTGTAAACGGTTATCCTTCGAGTCTGCCTGTGTAGTTTGATCGTAGGAGTTTTCCGGGAGGGACGTTAAAAGTGGGATCCCATCGACAAGTGTTTGACGTAAAAAGAACCCACCACCATCTGTATGTCGAGTGATGCAATGATCCTATAGCGTAGTTGCTATCCGGATTGAATCTCCACTAGACTTCGAATGTCAGAAACATGGATCCACTAACCAAATGATCAATCCATCGTTAGCTAAATAAATGGATACAGACAGGCATTTTTTTTAATCAGGCGACATCACTACCTTTGTAAGTAATAAATAGCTCTGAAAATAAATATAAGCGCTAATTATTACGTATATTTATATTTAGAGCTGTATGTACATTACTATTTGCGACGTCAACAAATCTACGTTAGATTAGAAGCAATAGATCGACAAAATAACAAAAAAAAGATCTGGATGTAAGTATTATGATATTCTATTGGGCTATTAAACAACAACAATATCGTTGCCTTGAGTTTTCATTAATTTTCTACCAACTCAAGTTGAAGTCTGGTGTAGCGTATGTACCCTTTTATAAATGTGGTTCCCTGGTGAATAGAGTTTTAACTTTTTGTGTGCGTCTGTTACTCAGCTAAGAGTTGTATCATGACCCAAATGAATTATGCCCCTTTAACTTTAACTGATATGTATAATTTTATTTAGGTTCACTTCAAATGCCCCGGAACTTTATTATGCCAAAGACTGTATCTGTTTCTCACTACCTCCACTTCCATTTACCATTACTTCAGATATAAGAAGTATCGATCTAAGTGAAGGCACAATTCATACTGGTGATCCTGGAGATTTTCAGGTATGATGTTTATCACGTATGAGTATGTCCTGTCGAATAATTAGTCCTACATCCGTTTTGAATACAGAAACACAGTAATCAACACGAGAATGAATCACGTTTTACGTGATACTAGAGTAAGTGCCCGTACATCGTACAAGTTGTTCGACAGTTAATTATTGCTACAGCTTTATTTATTTCGTTCAATATTGTATCAGAGCAATAGATATTTTCAAATTCCTTTTGTTTCTAATATGAGGCAGGTAAATTACCATGTATCGTTATTACCAGCAAATCACACCTAGACTCTCTCCATAAATTATTAAGTAGATAGGTAGGATATTAAGTAAAAGAAACAACCATCAATAATTTCAAATTCAAACCATCCTTTAAATCCTCTCCGATTACACCTCTCACGCCACGAGTAAAACGAAGGGCAGCATAATCTGGACAGTCACAAAAGAAANGGACACCCTAAGAGGGTCATTACATCTAATACATATAGGTGGTTTTTCTCCTTTTAATAAATAGCTGGGTATTCAATTCTTAAGCTGGTTCCTCAATAACGAGACGCGGGCGACATCGACGGCACGGTGCCAATGACATCATGTGTTGTTCGGCAGCAAAAAATTGGAAATGATGTCGCACAATATTTCATCATGTACTATGTGGTGACGTCACCTGAGACCATCAAGTGCTTTGTGAGGAATAATGTTTCGCTTTCGAAAGGCACAGTTTAGTTCAGTGGTTCTCAACGGGTGTGCCGTGAGATTCACTAGGCGTGCCATGAAAATGTCGAGATTTTGTGACATTGCTGGTAAAAAAAAGTTAAACATAATTTTACTCAATATAAATTTTGAAACAGNAACAAGAGAAAAATATTCAACAGCTTAAACATATTTAATTTCAGATGATATTTGAGTTATTAATTATAAACTTGAGCTTGTCGTTTATTACACAAAAGATCAATGCGTGGTGGAATTGATGACAAAAACACACGCATTTCCTGTTCAACTTATAGAAGTCTCTCACGTTTCTTGTTTTTTATGTTCGTTAGTGCTGAAAAGCCCGTCTCGCACAAGTAGGTGGTTGGAAAGTGTAACTGCAATTTCTGGACGTGGTTCACAATATTTCAATTGAAGTGTTCGGTCTGACTGAAGTTCTGCGAGTTGCTCTTCTTTCTACAGAAGGAGGTCGGTGGTGGATTCTGGGGACACAGCATAAGGATTGCGCACCCAGTCATACTTGGCGACAGTAATGGAGGGAAAATATTTTGCCATGTTATCCTCAAGAGCTAAGAGGTGATTTAAAATGAGTTCAGATGTCAGTTCCTCGTGTGGATCTACCTCGAAAGTCAGAGGAAACATCTGAAGATTTTTCTTTTCCACTTGAAACTTCCATATTCTAAGTTTTCTTAAGAACCCGGTAAGTTTATCGCTTGAAGACAGCACATTTTCTTGTTTTCCTTGCATTCTCTCGTTTAGGTAATTTAAATGGCTGAAAATATCAGTGTTGCCAACTTGTACTTTAGTGTGCCGCCAAAACTCACTACAAAGAATAGTGTGCCGTGAACAATAAAAGGTTGAGAACCACTGCTTTAGTTGATACATCGGGCAATCTCTTTGCTTGTTTCTTATTTGTCTTGATTTATTCCTTTCTGATTTATTATTCTGATGTCTCCAACAGCAACAAGAAATGGCGCCTTTGAGATGGCAAGGGAAATGAATTTCGATTGTCTATTATTGAAAAATAACAACATTGACAATTTGACATTGCTATCTTAAATGTTCACCGCGCCGCTTGAGTCCACGAAAATTTAACGATACTGAAAATCATAGCAATGGAAACTATGACGTCAGATCACCTGATATTTTAGCCAGTGATTATTGGCTGTTCAAATACCGCGACTCGCCACGCCTCGTCATTGGGGAACCAGGTTTAGTCGGCATATTGTGACTTCTAATCGTGTTCTCCCTACTGATTTCCTCAAACCGTGTGGTGGTTTTGATAGTTCTTAATTTATTTGCCCTTACATTATTTCATTCCCCAGATATTCAAAAGTTCAGAGCGTAAATGGTTACGGAAATCAGTTCACGTCACGTTCTTTGCCGTATGTAATTGTCTCTCTGGAACATCACTGCCCTCTAGTCCTTTATGGCAAGGTAGGGTACCCAAACGAATACTACTTCGCTACCAATTGGGTGAAGTAAGTCGTGAATCTGTCGTAAGTTTGGAAACCTGGGGTATAGATTAAGAACCCACTGGGGGTAGATTGTTCGCCTCCTGATCTGGAGGTAGTTTAGAAGTAATCGAACCTTCCAAAGATGGGGTCCTGGGTTCAAACCCCGGGGCCTGAGCATTAAGTGTTATCCTACGAGTCTACCAACGTAGCAGTATGAACGTAAGCGTCTTCCGGGAGGAGCGTTAAAAGTGAGGTTCCATCGCAAAGTGTTATCTGTAAAATAACCCACCACCGACTTTGTGTGTCGAGTGAGTGGCAACATTAAATCGTCCTTGCAACACGAATGTGGTCTCTAATAGATCTAATATGTCAGGAACGTGGGACCACAAACAAAAACAATCAAGTACAAACAGTNACTTGAAATAAAGATCAGTAGTTTTACAGTAAATGCAGTGGCATCACAACGAGGGAGAGAATACACTGCACTTAGTTCACGACATATTTTAATAAGTAATTTAATATGAAAAGAAATCTCCCAAATCAGAATGTGTTATAAACTACTTGAAAGCAAGCTTCGTGAGAATGTATGAGGTTTATTTGTAGTCGGTTAGTTGAAAAAAGTGCAAATCACACTAACCGTTTCCGAAATGTGAGTGACAATTAGTAGGCTAATTGCACATACGTAGCATCCACATGTACTACCATCTTGTCTTGCACTGAGACATGAAATTCTATAANTAGTTATTGGGCGGTTAAATTTTGCCCCAAATCACATCATTCATTTTTTAAATATAGGATTATCGAGCACGGACTATGGTCAGTATTAAACGTAATTTCGATTTCAGACAAAATAAATGAACTTGAATTTTCATTAACGCACCTGTTCAACAGTGTGTGTGTATAGTAAGACATTGATNATTTATTACACTATNAGTTCCTCAGATTTAAGCAAAACAGATTCAACCTAATTAATTTATAGTAGTCTAGAATAAGTAGTATGCAAACCTCAATTTTTTNTAATTTTTTGTCGCTATGCGGAATCCCAAAGTGATAAAACTTGCAATAGAAGGTTCTGCCATCTATTATCCATTTTTGTACATATTTCAATAGCGCGTGAGTTTATCCTCGTAATTACGTATTTAACCATTTTTGTCATATAAAAGTACGTGTTTACTTTCAGTGTTAACCTTATTTTATACAAAAGTCATTCGAATATTAAAATACGACAAATTCATGAAGGAAAATTATTAAATATGTACAGAATCAGATATTAGATGGCAGCACCTACCGTCGCGAGTTAATAACATTTCGATTCCGCATAGCAACAAATTTTTTTGCACGGGCGATTTAGGGCTTTTACCCACTACTTATTCTAGGACACTATAACCTAATACTGGAGTTAAATCGAATTTCATTTTCCATTATATTTTTACGGAGAAAAACAAATCTAACAGGGTTTGTAACAGTGCACCGCTTGCAATACAGCTCCAGCCTGTTATGAGAGTGGATCAGTAGAAATGACTGTGTTATAGAATGTTGAAATAACTCTTTAAGAACTATCTAACATTAACACTGTATCAATTTTTCGTACACTAAATTTCTTTGGTAATTGTATTAAAAATATAGTGAAGGCTCAGCTCAGCTCTTTATCACTTTCTAACTTTTCTATAATTGATTAGCTTCCTCAAATTTTAAAGATTACTTCTACATCTANATCTTACCCCGCAAACACCATAATAGCATTTGGCAGGGTGTACTACAGTACCATATGTTACGAATCCATGTTTACGCGATTCCAATCTCGAATCGCTTAGAAAAAAAAAGGCTCAAAAGTACGCGTTAGTCTTGCATCTGATTTCCTTTATTTTATCCACACGGTTGCGCCTCGCTATGTAAGTGCAGGTTGTATAACCTCACCCGCTTACAGCTTGATATTTTATTTGGTTTCTTTCCCTACTGGCGGATCGATTTTGTTCTCATTTTATGCATTAATTTTTATTCAGCATAGGGAAGAACTTGAGAAAACTGCTAAGACACCAATTTACGTATACACCCCATAAAGAATATTCTTGGTATACGTTCTTGTACACTGCAATTCCACGAAGATTTCACTATGACGTCCTAACTGGCTCCACATAATTCTTCTCTACGTCCGAACGGTTTCAATTCAAATAAACGTCTTTGATGAGCTTTATTTTCCTTTCTGTAACGTATTTGATTTTCTGTCAGTGGAAAATAATACTGCTTCATTTACAGCAGCTGGTGGTCACACACAGAACTATACTGAACTTCATTGTGGCAAAATCGTACTACCGTTACTTACCTTCAGAGTCATGATAAAAAGCGTTTTCCATCGTATTCTTATGTAGAAAATAAATTAGCTACTGTTTTAAGCAATAAAATGAGCCTAAAATATAAGCTGGATCAGTAGAAAACGATTAGTGTAACTTCTGTCAAAATCCGACTACCCACTCCTGAGAAATAAACGAACATATATATATATATGCTTTTTTATTTTTACAGATTTAATCTTTTCGGGATTGCATAAATTGCAAATATTCCAAAGGTTCAAGTAATATATTATTTTTAAAAACATGTCTCACACATCTGTAGCTGTTTGTTAAAACTCATTTAGCAAACAGTACCTAGCTTAATTATTTATACCGAAGAGTTCTAACGATTTCCGTTAACACGACATTAAATCAATATTGATGAAGTTCACAGTTTTCTAGCTATGTTTAGCCTACTGCATTGAGGCAGTTGGGTGGTCAGTTCGATTTCCACACAAGGTTGGGTGTTGCAACGTTAGTTTTGATAAAAAAAATACGGCAGTACAGCCACTGCATGTTTTGAAATTGACAAACATACGGCACCATTATAAATGCAAAAATGAGTTGTGGTAAGTGGTGCAGCTTCTCGATGTGTCAACACGGATAAGGTTGCTTTGATAAATACTCTTTGGAAGTGCTGTGAAAACACCATGACTTTGGTTTTGCTAAACACAAAGGACACCATTTCGAGCTGTCGCATGTACAGTAGTCAAGTCACCACTTTGGGCTTCTGTTGGTCTGGAGTATTTAAATTGAAATAATCAAATTTTAGATCCTAGCACAGGGTGAGTGGTGATGAAAAGTCATAACTTAGGGAATTTATAACAGATGTTTGTTCGGGTTAAAAAAAAGCCATGTAAGCATAGGCCCGATTCTGAACAGTTACGGAGCTATAACTGGATTAGTTCTAAATGAAGTCGAGGGAGAATCTTAAATTTAGATTATAGGTTTACAATAGTAAAGGTTCAAAATACAACTCTCAGCCTCAATGCACAATGCAGCTCGTCTGTGAATCGCTTAAGAGTCGACTCTACTTAAAGTTTGGAAAGTCACTATTTTAGTTACATTTTTATCACCATTACCAAACAAAGACTGAAATTGAAAAAGTAGCTCACTATCACACCTCAAAATTCTTTCCTTTACATGCGGGTGCACAATTTGTTAAAAATATAGTGTATTAAGTGCGATAAAGGGCAAACTTTTGAAGTGAGACAGTGTGCTACTTTCCTCATTTCAGTCTTTGTTTGGTAATAGTGACCAAAATATAACTAAAATAGTGACTTCCCGCGCTTTAAGTAAAGCAGACGATATAA
>KZ869138.1:73862-92187 GCA_003456935.1 Machilis hrabei | reverse complement strand
ATGGAGATATATTTCTGGCCCCCAAAGAATATATATCAAAATTAGTGCTATTCAAAAACGTAATGTTCTAGCCCCAAAAGAATATATATCAAAATTAGTGCTATTCAAAAACGTAATATTCTGGCCCCCAAAGAATATATATCAAAATTAGTTCTATTCAAAAACGTAATGTTCTGGCCCCCCAAGAAAATATATCAACATTAGTAATATTGAAAAACAGAATAGTTTCTTACCGGCATATTTCAGGCCCCCAAAAGAAAATATCAAAACAAAATATTTTATTAACGCCGAAAAAAAAATTTCAAAAATTGTTCACAACCATAGTTGAACAGAGCACCGATGATAGAAAAAATACGTCGAAAAAAGTATAAAAAAATATTTTCGAAAAAAAAACTGGAAAAATTTTTGAAAACAAATCATAAATTTTTCTCAACCATACTTGAACAGAGCTCCGATGATCACGCCAGAAAAACATCGAACAATTTTTCAAAAAAAAAATTTCTCCACCAGAGGGCAATGGAAAAATTAAAAATTTTTCCAAAAATTTTTTCTCCACCAGAGGAAAACAGAGATAGACAGGATGTGACATCATGTGACGTCATGGTGGCCATTGTGCCATGAAGTCATTCCTATATCTCTAGGGATAATGACATCTCCGAGCGGTATTGAGGTCAAATTTATTGTTTTTATTAAAATGTTTGTTTTTNATACAAAAAAGTGTGAGGAATAAGTATATAATTTAAAACTGATACCACAGTAATAGACTTCAATCAAGACTTCACGTGTATGGAGGACGTAAAGGAATNGNTNGTAAAANATGATTTGATTTCAACGAAGCATTTTCAATATATCGAAGTATAAAGATAACACTCTTTCCTTCTTTTTTGCATGATTAAAATATGTATCTAAATAACTGACTACTCATCGTTGTCTATTTGTCTGAAGACAATCTTTTGTTACTTCCAAATCCTCTTTTCTACCCTTTCTTGAGCATTTCGCAAGACACTGGACGCGTGCCAGCTACGGTATTTGAAATTCATAGAACCCTTCCCCAGTGGCAAGAGAATTGCAGCGTTGCCAAACGGAGGAGCGAAGGAATGGCTTAATACATGGTAAAACATTAAAAATAATTGAAGTGAAATTACGTGATATAAAAATTTTATTTCAAAGTCAACTTATTATCCTTACACGAACCAAAATATATGTGGCAGCTCAAGTTCGTCAGATTATTTATAACGTGCGAAATTTGGATAAACTTTAAGCAATGCTATCAAATGGGAGAGCTTTCGACTGCTTACAAGGGTAGGAGATGACCTTAATCAACTACCAGCTTGGATTTTTAGTGTGTATGTGATTTTTAAAGTAACCATGGTGAGAACGTATGTTCCTTATGCAGCTTTTTGAGCCTTTAATTTTAGTAATCAAGAATTTCTTCATAATATCAATATTTTAGCCTCTATTATGACTTTTATAGGGAATAAACGCATTAAGTTAAATGTACGTTTATTTTGAACACTAATCTTTATATCTTTAATTTTTACCATTTCAAACAATGGCTAACAACGAGCGGCATCCCTCAGTGATTGAAATTTGAGAATTGAACAGTAACTTTAGATATTATGGGGGGAAAACGAAATGAAGTGACTTAATCAACTGCCCTTTTGGATTTTTAGAGTGTATTTGTTTTTTGTAGTCACCATGGTGAGCCTTTTGTCCGATATGCAACTATTCGAGCTTTTTAATTTTATTAATGAAGTATTTCTTCATAATTTCAATATTTTAGGCTCTATAGTGACTCTTACAGGGAATAAACGGATAAAGTTAAATGTTCGTTTAATTTAGACACTAATCTCTATATCTTTAATTTTTAATATTTCAAACGATAGCTAATTACGAGCGGATTCCCCTAGAATTTGAAATTTGAAAATTGAACAGTAACTTTTTATTTTATGGGTGAAAAACGATATGAAGTGAATTACAACTACTCTTTTGGATTTTTAAAGTGTATTTGTGTTTTGAAGTTACCATGGTGAGAACTAATGTCCCATATGCAGCGTTTCGCGCTTTTTAATTTTAGTAATCAAGCATTGTTGCATAATTTCAATATTTTAGTATCTATTGTGACTTTTACAGGTGATAAACGCATAAAGTTAAAGGTAGGTGTTATTTTAACACTATGCTTAATATTTTAATTTTTACTATTTCAAACGATAGCTAATAACGACTGACATCAACCAGTGTTTTAAATTTGAAAATCGATCAGTAACTTTAGATTTTATGGGTGAAAAACGAAACGAAGTGACTAAATCAACTACCATTATGGATTTTTAGAGTGTATATGATTTTTAAAGTTACCATGGTGAGAACGTATGTTTCATGTGATGCTTTTTGAGCCCTTTAATTTTAGTAATCAAGCATTTCTTCATAATCTCAATATTTTAGGCTCTATAATGACTTTTACAGGGAATAAAAGCATAAAGTTTAATGTATATTTATTTTGAACACTTATCTATAAATCTTTAATTTTACTATTTCAAACGATAGCTAACAACGAGCGGCATCCTTTAGTGTTTGAAATTAGAAAATTGAACAATAACTTTAAATTTTATGGGTGAAAAACGAAATTTATAGACTTAATCAACTACCAGTTTGGATTTTTAGAATGTATATGATTTTTAAATGTACCATGGTGAGAACGTATGTTCCATATGCAGCTTTTTTAGCCCTTTAATTTTAGTAATAAAGCATTTCTTCATAATTTCAATAATTTAGGTTCTATAGTGACTTTTACAGGGAATAAACGCATAAAGTTAAATGTAGGTGTAATTTGAATACTAAACACTTCATTGGGTGTTTCAACAATAAAATCTAAATTACTGTTCTATTTTCAAATTTAAAACACTGGTAAATGCCGCTCGTGGTTAGCTACCGCTTTATATAGAAAAATAAAGGATATTCAGCATAGTGTTCAAATAAAAAACTTTATGCTTTTAATACCTGTAAAAGTCACTTAGGAGCCTACAATATTGAAATTATGAAAAATGGTTGATTACTAAAATTCAAGAGCTTGAAAAGCTGCATATAGGATATCCTTTTTCACCATGGTATTTTTAAAAATCATATACAACCATAAAATCCAAAATCNTAGTTAATGAAGTCACTTTATTTGGGTTTTAACAAATAAAATCTAAAGTTATTGTTCGATTTTCAAGTTTTAAACACTGGTGGATGCAGCTCGTGTTTACCTATCGCTTGAAATAGTAAAAATTAAGATATTTAAAATTGTGTTCAAATTACCCCTACATTTAACTTGATGTGTTAATTTTACTGTAAAAGTCACAATAGAGTCTTGTAAAGAGTTATGACTCTTTTTGAGTTTTAGAAGTGTTTCTTTATGTAATTAAATGTTTTGATTTTGGTGATTTTTAATACCAAAAATAAAGTATTTTGTTCTTTAGTACATTCTAGAAAATAAGCGGAATAAAAGTACACGGTTTAGTGGTGTCGCGAGCAGGCAAAAATGCGGTTAGCAACACGAAACAGTTGCTTAGTCATGAATAATATCAATCAGCCAANCACGGGGGGANAAGTGGTAATCAGTACAACGCAACGACGTTCATCAAATCAACCGGAAGCCGTAGACGATAAAGTATAACTGCCGACTGGGAAACCAGTGAACTCACGAAAAGTGGAGGAATTAACGGAAGGACAGAAAGCAGATAAAATAGCGTATGGACACGAAAGTGGTAAATACAAAGCGTGAAAGAGCTANGGAAAAGGTTGTTGTGCATCTAAATTAACACCTACAGTTATCTGCAGATCAAAACAGTGACCTATTTGGAGCGACACAAGTTTGGAGTACCAAGGAGGTGTAATATACAAAAGAAGTGGCAATGCTGTACGAGAAACAGAAATCGTGGGGTGGAACACTGGAACAGAACCGGAGGCGGTTGGATCGAGAGGGTGTATGTGTTGGGCTACGACAAGAGAGTTGTGGAAATGTTTAGTAAAAGGAAATGGATAAAACTGGAGTAATTAGACGGATTTGAGTGCTGTGAGATGTACGTAATATTCTAGGAAGACGTCCCATACATATCTCAGCAGTTAACTACGCGAGCCTAAGAGTAATGAGGCGAGGGTGAATAAATATATGTTAACGCCGTGTGGTTCGTACTAAGGTGTGGCAACATAAGATAGTATCATGGCGTACTTTCATAGCAGAGAAAGTACGCGAATTCAAATACAATAGAAGAAATAGGCCCGGTGTCCGAGTGAGGACCTTTGTATTCTGGAGTGCTTGGCTGATGGAATATTAGATGAGACGAGGATAGCCTGTTATGGAGATAGATTAAGACCATGGTGACGTGGTGACGACTATGCTGAGTCTTGAGGCGTGGCAAAATCTGTACTGAGGAGTGGATGGGCCTAGGCTGGATGTTTTAAAAGGTATGAATATATAATGAATCATATTAAATGTGTGTTTGATTAATTAGGCGTAGAAGGCCTCTGAAATTTATAGGATAAGTCAGGGTAATTATCAATCCAGTTGATGGTTTGATTTAATAATTTTATTAAGCAGGATAGCCCTGTATGTACATCTATGCACCCAGATGCCAAAATATGGAGTGTTATTTTACGAGACGGGAGTATATAATGTACATGAAATAGGACAGCTGTAAGATGCAGATCAAATCGAGTATGTTCGAATTTATAGTAAATAAAACTCTATATTCGGGTAAGAAATAACTCGAATATATATACAAGTGTAGGGGCTATCTAACCACGACTGGTTTCAGGGTAGGTGTAATATTATTTTAATTAGAGTATAAGGTCAGGACGAGACTTGCGAAGGCAGCAAACTTCCCAGTAGGCTACACAGCGATACCATGTTTAATTAGGCATGCCTCAGAGGCACGTAAAGACAACAACAGTGCTGACTGTCAATATGATGCCTGTAAGATGCATGTTCCAGAGACCATAAACGAGTAACTTCCTACCGTGTTGGTCGACAAAGGGCCTTGACCACGCCCCTTATGAGATACAGTTAG
Organism: Machilis hrabei; assembly: GCA_003456935.1. Taxonomy (NCBI): domain Eukaryota; kingdom Metazoa; phylum Arthropoda; class Insecta; order Archaeognatha; family Machilidae; genus Machilis; species Machilis hrabei. Next base: position 87,139 of record KZ869138.1, on the reverse strand, counting down.
CCCGTGGATATCTACTGACCGGAGGGTTAGCGCAACCAGTAGGTCAGTAGAAGGTCTTACTACGGGGAAAGAGTTCGGTGAATATTGGGTTATGGTCGTAAGCAACACGATATCATCAACACAATAGGTATAGCACACGTGTGACCTTAGAAGTGCTGCATATCTATGTATAAGTGTATCAAACGGCACACTAAGTGACGANCAGGCTACTGTAGGGTAACGACACAGTAAGGTAGGGTCACAAACCATACATATACAATATATAAACATCGACAAAACGAAGCACGTTTTACTCGGAAGATGATACTGGAATCCAACTTCAATTTTTCTAGGAAGTTACTAGAACCAATAAAATGTATCGCAAGCCAAATATGTCCTTAATTACAGTGCGACCACTGAATAATTTAACACGGGAAGCAGACATATCAAAACACGCTGTTGGGAATAAACGCAGGAACATTTTGGAGTATCGACACAAATTTTACAGCAAACTTTTTTTAAATTGAGACACATTTTTTTTTAGAAACATAGTAATTTAAATTAAATAAGCCCACAGCGTTATTTTAATATTAAGGATACACATCTTATTTTAATGACGGATACACACCTAATTTAAATGAAGGATACATTTTTTTTATTTGAAGACACACTGTTGTTGTTTTTTTAAAAGAAGGATACATTTTTTTATTTGAAGACAAACTGTTGTTTTGTTTTTTTTAAAGTAAAGGATACATACAGTGCTTTTGAAACAGACATACATACCTTGTTGTTGTTTTAAACAGTTATATTAAAACTAAATAGGCTTACACAGTTTTAATTACAGGAATAAGTGTGTTGTGTTTTACGGAAAACATAGTTCATTGAAGGTTAAGCACACTGTTTTTTTAAATACAAGTCGGAATGATTTTTTTATAATAGTTTTAATTATAGGTTAATACATTGCGTTTGTGAGAATAGTATGGTTTTAATTAAAATTATGCTTGGGTTTTAAATTGAAATTGAAGGCATTGTTTTTTTTAAACAGTTTCCATGCAAATTAAATACATTTTTTTGTCAAGATGCATACATGGTATTGTAGGTAAAACACACTTTGTAACTGAAGGTACATATGTTTTTAGACACATGAGTTAATTACAAGCACAGGCAGTGTTTTTGTTATATACAATCGTAATTGAAACCGCAAATGTTTACGTGTTTTTGGAAAAAAAATATAGTTAATTCAAACTAAACATACTGGTTTTTAATTAAAATTAAAAACATTAGTTGGGTTTTTTTTAGAAGCAGTGAGAATAACACTTACCTAGACCTACAGTGGGTTCTTAAGTAAAGAACCCTACATCAGTGTTTGTTTTGTTTAAAAAAAACATTTCATTAAACACCTTGTTTTTTTACATTAAAAACATTGTAGTTTTAAGCAGTTTAATTACACTGAACTAGGTTTCTTCATTAAAGATAAATGCAGAGTTTTTGGTGTTTTCTGAGGAAAAACACATTTAATTAAACTCTTTGTTTTTACACACATTAAAAACATTGTAGTTTTAGCAGTTTAATTAAAAATAAATACAGTAGTTTTATTTTAAGAAACAGGTTTAATTTAAAATTAAGAGCCTAGGTTACTGCGAGTTGATAATAGTACAGCTGTTATTTAGAACAGTTGAAAGATAAAACCCAGCGATATTTTTTTCTCTCCGCATAAGGTTATGCGTGTGGTGTTATCGTTTTCAGCCCCTGCGTCCCAAGTCTTTTGTGGTGTATTGAGATTTTGTGTTGGGGGAGAAATGCATGAAATGCATGTTGAGTAAAAACGCATGCTAGTTGAAACCACAAGCAGCTAGAATTGCATGTAAAGCATGGTTGTAGAAATACAGGGTTGCATGTCGTAGTTAGTATTTAGATGTTAAGATACACATCAGGTACACGGTTTGCATGACCCAAACATGAGACTTAGAATACAAGTAGGATACATATATGCCCTTAGATCGTGAATAAGTAGGCTACGAAGTGATATAAGAGTCGGATAGGTGAACTCTGAATTAAACGCGAACTTGTAATTTATTTTAGTTTGAGAATTATTTTTTTCTAAAAAAAAAAGTGTTTTCCTAACCCGTTGAAAATGGCAGAAGCTATAGTACAGACAATGTCCTACCTCACTAATTTGCTTCCAACATTCACTGCTGAGGATTCAACTGATCCTATAAAGGTTAACATTGAATTTTTCGAGCAAATCAGTAAAGACTCGAAACTATCAGACATTCAGAAAATTTCGATCATTAGATCGAAGCTTCAGGGAAAAGCCTCACAGTATGTTAGAGAAAACCTAGAACTGAGACAAATTGAGGAGTGGAAAAACCTTTAAGGAGCGTTTAATTGAGCGGTACACAGATTTGGAACCTAGATCAATAAAATTACAGAAAATTTTAGTGGTTCGACAATTTGCAGATGAATCCGTAGTCGAGTATGCTGACCGTTTAAAGAACGTGGGTTTTGCAGCATTCCCGGATAATGGGAGCGGGGAATTGGCGAGGTGAAGGGATGCACAACTACAGGCGATTTTTGAAAATGGACTGGCACCGTCCATTAAACGGTTTGTGTTAACCAAAGAAGCGACATTTTTGAAAGAGTCGATTAGGGCTGCTTTGCGCGAAGAGACGAACTTGAAAATGACGTCAAGAGGTCGCGTTAGCAGCCTGTATGAGTTAGACAGCTACGAAAATTCGACTCGTTTACCGGTACCACTTAAGATGGCTCCACAAGCTCGCGTCAGTAGCCAGAACGAGGAGGATAGCAGTGAAGATTCGGCCCTTCACCCAGTGCCACGTAAACTGAACCCCNGAATCCAGGTCAGAGCCCTATATGAGGATGATAGCTACGAAATTTCACCTCAGACACAAGCACCACGTAGACATGCTCCAAGAAACCGCATCAGCAGCCAGTATGAGGAGGAGGACTTTGANCGTTCGCCACCGATACCAGCGCCGCGCAATAAGCAAAGTGAGNAAAGCNNTTTGGAACGTAAAATAGAGGAAATAGGGCGGCAGGTGGCCACACTAACAGAACTCGGTGTTTCAATAGTTATTGACTCAGCACCCAGCTATCCTGAGAGCTATGTCGAAGAGAGTTGACTAGAATACAGGCAACACCCAGATGATCGAAGATCAGATAGGCCAANAGGAAAACCTACTCGTCAGGATAGAGGTAGGCAGGATAGGTTGCCTAACCGACAGGATAGATTGCCAAGCAGGCAAGATAGGCGTGACCCTGAACCACAGAGAGAGTTTAGATGCTTCAGATGTAAAGGACTAAACCACAGAGCTGCTGACTGCCCAAGCAGGTTTCCTACTAAGGGGAGAGAGCCGGCAACCAATAGTCAGGTCAGCAGGAGAACCAACAAGCGAGGAAATGGAAAAAGAAATGCAGCCAAACAAAGTACGAAACCCGACCAGGACCAAGCAGACAGCAGGAGAGGGGAGCAGAGTCTTTAAACTACTAACCCCTTTAGATGCAGGTGGTGACGACGTGCCATCATCTAAGGGGGTCCAATCGGCAAACGTCTATAATGTAGAAAGCACAAATAGCAGAAGAGGAATTGATAAAGTGTTGGAGTGTCTCGTAATAACTGGAACTTTGAATCAGGTTACAGTCAGATGTTTAGTGGACTCCGGAAGTATTTGTTCTATATTAGATGCAGACTTCTTTAACCTTTACATCCCCTACCAAAAGGTCACCCAAATACAGAACGTAAAGAGATATTAGTCTGTCACAGGTGAGCAAATCGTAGTATGGGTACATTCCTACTTCCACTTCAAGTGGGAACCATAGAGAAGAAACTTCCATTCATAATCTCGAAGCTACCAACGGAAGACAGGTACGATATTCTCCTGGGAGTAGACTTTTTGGAAGCTTGGTGCTGTAATATTGATTTCCCGAGTAGGACTCTGAGACTGAAGAATGGAGACGAGATTACCTTCAGACCACACGCAGGTATAACGAGTTTAGTGGACACGATCAGCGTTAACCCAGTAGCAATTAGGGGAAGGATGGAAGCTGAAGTACAACCAACAGGATGCAGGCCAGCATTGGAGAGAATGACATGTATGAGGCAAGGCTACATTTGAAAAAGCAGTTACCGAGAAGATTGTAGCTGCAACCAGCAAAGACACGAATTGCCCAACATGAATAACCGACTTCCGTGCTCGCATTACATGCCGACCTACGAGGACGAGCAAACCTGTTGTATGACAGTCTACAGTCCAGTACAACCTACATTTCGACGAAAAGTTGACATTTGTTGTGGGGAAAGCAGTCAGCTGAGATGTCAACGGCCCAACAATAGCAGATGTACTTATGCCCAAGCGCTCACAGGACATCAGCAATGTTGTGGAGAACCGAGAGAGAGGACACAGCCGTACTGCCATTCCTGCTGCGACCATGAGAGACCTCAAGAGCCAGTGCACACTACCGACAGGCATGAGGAAAGTACACATGAAATTCGAGTAACCCGACAGCCACCTACAGATGGGAACAAGCTGGTGAGGATAAACTGCGATAACGTGGAGATCCGACGAGAAGCCTCTGAACAAGAGAAGCAAACGGACACACAAGTAGAAACCCAGCCAACTAGCAGCCCACAGGGAAAGGGACGGAGGTCAACCCGAAAAGGGAAGTCGCAGAAATAAAGACGACAACTTCAACGAAGTAGGCAGCAAGTCCAACCCCCAGTGACTACTAAGCGTACAGATCAGAGAAACGACAGCTCAGACAGCGATGAAGAGACATCCAGAGAGACAATGAGATCGAGAGTAAGAGAACCAGCTGCTGTGAGTGCATGGAAACATGACACCATTCCGGCACGATCAGAAGCACTAGTAACTATTAAAGTTGCAGCTCCGTACAGTTAAGGAGATACGGTTGTATATACACCCCATCCAACGCAAAGGACAAAGAAAGGGATTTATTGTGCTAATAGTGTAGCCACAGTCTCTGATGACAACAAGATCCCTATCAGAGTGATGAATGTATCGACACACCAGGTCAAGTGTGGACGCAACGAAAAGTGTGGATTTGTAGAAGACTACGGACAGACAGTAAGGAACCAGCGTGAACGAGATTACAACAAGAGAGAACGAAGCAGCTAAACTCGAGAAGACTTCGAGCTATCACATCTGTCAAAGAGAAAAGCAGATCAGTTATGGATGCTCATATGGGAATTCCGAGACGTGTTCGCAAAGGATGAAACGGAGCTCGGGAATACAAATTTAACTGAGTACAAAATACAGTTAAAACCGGGATCAGAGCCATTACGCCAAAGAGCTTACCGTATTCCACAGAAGCAGGAAGCGATTTTGGATGCAGAAATTCAGCGATTGAAATCTGCAAGCATACTAGAAGAGGCAAGATCGGGATATAATAGTCCTATCATGCTGGTAAAGAAAAAGGACGGCAGTCATCGTGCAGTTTTGGACTTAAGGCAAATCAATAGGTAACAAGTGATCAGCGATGCCTACCCCTTACCCCATATTGATGATACTTTTAACAAGCTAGCAGGAAGCGCCATCTTCTCCAGTGTCGATTTGGCATCTGGATACAACCAGATACCTCTAGCAGAAGAGTCGAGAGACATCACGGCGTTCTCCGTCGGTCGAGCCCAGTATCATTACACCAGGTTACCACAGGGCCTTTCCACGAGTCCAGCGTTCTTCGAGAGATTGATTGATCAGCTGATAGGAAGCTTAGAAGATAGCGAATCATATCTACCATACCTCGACGACATCGTAATAAAGAGCCTGGACTTTGACACGCATTTGAAGCGGCTAGGAGCGTTATTTATGAAGCTGAGAGTGGCAAACTTGTGTCTGAAACCCAGCAANGCCAGTTTCGCGAAACCAGAATGTAAATTTCTAGGATTTGTGGTNACTGAGAATGGTATAAAAGCGGAAAGGAGTTATGTGGAGAAGGTTGAGAGCATGCCTCAACATAGAACGCTAAGTAAGCTACGTTCATTTTTAGGTTTAACAAATTATTATCGTCGATTCATAAAGGACTATGCAGAGATAGCCCTGCCCCTTACAGAGTTAACGTCCACCAAGTGGGCTTTTCGAAGGGATGAAAGATGTGAAGATGCATTTTTCAAGTTGAAGCAGGCACTAATTTCAGCTGAAGTGTTAAGGTACCCAGACCCAACGAAACCTTACATATTATATTGTGATGCGAGCGAATCCGCAGTGGGGACTGTACTAAGCCAGCCATACCCAGAAGGAGATNGACCAGTGGGGTACTACAGTTACAAACTCCTACCAGCAGAAAGTCGANACAGCGTGGTGGAACGTGAGGCACTTGCAATCCTAAAGGCCATCGACAATTTTAGAGTACATCTTTGATGAGTAGAGCAATTTACAGTCGTATCAGACTACAACCCATTGAAGTTCATGATGGGCTTAAAGAACCCTTGCTCCAATATATGTCGATGGATGATAAGGTTGCAAGAGTACAACTTTGTAGTTGACACACGACCAGGTAGAGCACACGGGAATGCAGACGCCCTTAGTCGATTGACAGTCGAGGACCAGCAGGAAGACCAGGAAAGAAGAATGGCAGAAAGCAGAGTCGTAACCGCGACAAGGAGGCAGCCCAAAATTGCGGATATCATTCAAATCGTTGCAGCTGATGAAATGAGCAGAACCGAGGCCTCTGTTAGAGTAGCAAACATCACTGAAGGAAGAACTCTTCTTGACAACCGTGTATGGACAAATGACAAGATCGCCGAAGACCAGGCGAAGGTTGACAAGTATCACGTCATCAAGGCCAAGCTACAGCGAGGAGAATACGAAGCAGGATTTATGCTGGGACCCAGCGATGTCCTGTTCAAGATATCATATGGACCACGGGGCGAGGAAAACTCTCAGTTGTGTGTACCGAGATCCTTGGTAGAATTTGTGCTGAAGGCCCACCATGACCAAATCTGGAGCGGACACTTTAGTTAGGAGAAGACCCTGAATCGTATTTACCGAATTTCTGGTGGCCCACCATGAAGAAAGACATCAAAGAGTACTGCAAGACTTGTTCGGTATGTCAGCAATTCAAGAAACCCTCTATCAAAAAGGTTCCATTGAAATATAATGATGTAAACGAAGCGGAATATCCCTGGGAATCCGTAGGAATGGATATCATCGGACCATTTATAGAATCGACCGAAGGACACAAGTATATGTTAGTCATCCAGGATCTATTTTCGAAGTATCCTGAGGCCTTTCCCCTGCACGAGATATCAGCGAAGACAGTAGTGAATGTCTTCTTGAATGAGATAGTCAGTAGATAGGGAGTGCCCCAGAGAATACTAAGTGACCAGGGAAGTAATTTCATGTGCGCATTATTCACTGAGATGTGCGAGAAATTAGGTATTAGTAAGCTCCATAGCAGTCCAGCGCACGCCCAGACCAATGGCAGCTTAGAACGCCTGAATGGAATAATCAAAGGAACGATTAGATATTGCGTGGACCAACAACAGAGGAATTGGCATGAAGTCCTCCCATTGTGCCTGTTAGCGATCCGAACGAGTGTACTGTGGCAGAAAATAAAAACTTTACGTTATATTTTCTGTTTTGTGTTTTTTTTTCTTTTTTTTATATATAATTTTTTTTTGTTCGATTTATTGTCGCCATCAGTACGCGTTAGGTAGGTGAATGGAGGAGCTGCTGACAGTGGTTTCCTCGTCGGTGATTTTCCGTTTTCCTGGGGGGTATGCAGTGCGCGTTGCAATGTTAATTTGTGGCCACTGTGACGTCATTTTGATTGGAGACGAATCAGATTTACTCTTGGAACTTACTATATATTGTGCTGCTTTTGAATGTTAAAGGAGAGGATTGGGTAATTTGTTGTATTATGAGGTACTCTTTATTCAGGTAACTCCATATCGTCTGTAATCGTCGGTCATCGACGTGTCCTGTTAAAGGGATTTTCTCCGAGGCTGCCATGTTATGGTAGCGTCAATCATTTCTTGTTGCGTTTGATGTGCAGTGGTGCACTTTGTGTTGTGAAGCTGNGGCATATTTCCACGTTTACTGATCGATTGACATGAACGAACTTTTATTTTTCATATGTTACGACGTGGATGTGCATGTTATTTAATTGAAGAACNCTTTTATTTCCGAGATCACCTGCCTTATAATTTTGGCAAGAGCTGTCCTGAGTGAGTGTACGTTGTGTTATTGCTTCGCCAGAGAGTACGTACTTGGACTTGGAGTGTGACTGGTTACTTCCCTCGCCACCAGCACATGGATAGCCTACGTTCTGATGGAGATAGGACTCAGAATGACTACCCCGAATGGATGCGGGAGGACGCCGGTTTGGAGTTAAGTTAAGTAAATTCCTCTGATTTAACGTGCTTTTGTGTACTGGTGACGACAATGATCAGTGTAGAGGTAGTTTAGTTAAATGATTATACATGAGTCTGTGATGCAGCGTAGTCTGAGTGCGAATTTTTGAATGAAGTCCAGTTACAGCAATAGTTTTGGTTCTTTAAAGAAGTTTTGTTCTTTTGAATAGTAAACATTGAAGGTTACTGGGCTATTGTCCGATGTAAAGTAATTTCTTATTTATGGAATTAATGGTAGTCGNCGGTATTGAAAGCTGCAGTCCCTTTAGAGACGAAACTCCGTATATATTTAGTATAATGCAGTCTATTTGTTTAGGCCTAGTTTCATGCACTATATTGATCGCCTGAATGACTGTCTCGGCTTAGGTCTTGTAAATAAAGGTTAATATTGGCTATTTATGTAAGATCTAGTGCTTTGTATTAACTCGATTAATGTGGGAGGAGTTTCATTTTATGCTCCTTTTACGAAGGCTCTTGTATTAAACTTGAAAAGTTTTCATTAGTGGTAACGGGATGTTGACATCCAGAGGATTCACCCNTCCATGATTGTACTTTAGTCTTTGAGCTTGCTTGGTGGAGTTGTTTAATCGACCGTGCTAGTANTGAATGCTATATTCTGAAGTTTTTAATTCTGTTTTCGAGTTTTGAAGTCTTCTTGATAAGCGAGATACATAATAATCTTAGCTCGTATAACGTTTGTATTCTGAACGAGCGTATTGTGAAAGNATTTACGGGGCATGCCTCTTGACATGCTGTTGATTCCTTTAACTTCACTTTCACAGCTGTTGTTTGCTCTGTTTTTATTGAAGAGTTCATTCGATCCTCATAGTACTTGTTTATGAAACTGGTACGGTACTATTATTTCGGTACTGCATTTTTCTTTGGAAACGTTGTTTCTGGGTCTTTGGCAACCTCTGGAAGGAGGGTTGGCCGTATTAAAGTGAAGGAAAGCTTCTTATTATTTTCTTGCTGTTCTAGAGTTGTTAAGAGAAAACAACTTTCTTGTTTTGAATTGTACTGCTTGTACGAGTACGAGTGGATTTAAAAGATCTTAATCCTTTATTTTCAGGCTCTGGTAATTGTCACGCCAGGGGTCAGTCCGGAAGCGTCCTTCAGGGAATGAATGCTGAGTCAGGTGTATTTATCTGGTGGACCGAAGGGGAAACAGTTTTGCATCTGGACTTGTATAATTGACTCCACGTCTGATGACGAACGAGCTTCACTCGTATATGACTAATTACTCTTTCCTTAATCATTGCATGTTCTTTTTTTGTTGGATAATAAAATCCCTATATTCTATTACTGTTTATCTTCTTATCTTAACACTGTAGTTCCTATATATATATTTTTGTAATTGGGGTGCCTCGAAAGTCCTTAATTTCAATTTTTTTTTTTTTTACTTTCCAGTGGTGTCCTACTAATACACTGCGTAACCCAGAGAGTTAATTCTATTACAGTATTAACTCTTATGGTTGGATAGTTAGAATTTTCAAATTTTTTTTCTTTCTATCTGTGTACTTTATCGAACCCACTTAGCCTACCCTGATTTGAGACTCTGATTTAATTGTCCTTGAGTAGCGGGTAAATATTTTAATTAAAATTCAGGTTTATATTAATAATTCCAAATTATTTATTAATTCCTGGTTTTACCCGCCACTAAATACTCACCATTCTTCTTGAACTTCATGAGGGATCCTACGATGCCCTACACGGTACTGAGTTAACCGATCAAGAATTATGCTATTGGTGGGCATGACGACCGAGGATATGTGTCCGAAAAGCTACGGACCTTGCAAGTTGTCTATGAACAAGTAGGGGACAAATTGAAGAAAGCGTCGGAGACGAACCGAAGACAACGAGAGAAGAACCAGCGTACGGAAACGTTTAGTCTAGGAGACACCGTTTACCTGTAAAATCCAGTGACAAAGCCTGGAAGAACCGCTAAGTTTGAAAAGCATTACTGGGGACCATATCGTGTGACCAATGTCTTAGACAAGCTAGTGTACGAGATAAGGTCGATATACAATCCCAGAGAGAAGGTCAAGAAGGTACACTTGGATCGTCTAAAGCGAGGACACGTCAGAGAACCGTATCCNAACGAGGAANANGTNAANGAAGCATTCGACAAAGCAGCTGACGACGAGGTTGACTGGGAGCAGATGACGCTGCCTCTTACAAGTCCGACATCTCAAGTCCAAGAAGGTACATCCCAAGAGGAGAGTGCTAGGACGAGAAGGACGGACAGGCAGAACATACCCCACACTCTTACCCGTTACGAAGCAGAGGCCAAGCTCCCACAGTGTGGAACTATGAATGTCCGGAATTTATACCTGCACCAGTGCCAGCGGAGTCTGAATCCCGAGGAGAGATCATAGTTACTCCAAGAAGGGAAAATACCACGACTACCGACAGAGGCACAATAGGGAATAATTCAACCCCAGGACATAGCTTACAGAGAGAGGAGGCCACGTCGTATCCGGAACGCAACCCTTCTAGTGAGGATAGGATACAACAAGCTGGACGGCAGATCGATATAGTGATTAGGAATCACGAGGATCGCACGAACCAGACGAATAGGAGCGACCGAGACTCGCGAAACGAGTCGAGCAGAACCTTAGGGAGAGCATCTCTAAGTCGACAGTCAAACCATGATGGAAGTCGGACTCTACGAGAGGATACGTTAGAGAACGAAGCCGACAGAGTGGATATTGCCCGTAGAGTTGGCAATAATGACTCTAGAAAGAGTACAGGAAACGAATCCCGGAAGCAAGGAGCGCACGCTGAGGCAAGGCGGTCTCCAAAAGGAAACAGCTCTGGGAACCCTGCAAATAGATCAGGGAGACAAGCGAATCAGTAACATGTGAGGTACCTTTAAAGGAACAGAACGGTACCGAAGGCCACTAGTTTTCAAAGACGATGCACCCAAGCACCAGCCCTAAGGAACAGGGACAGAGAAGAGACGGAATCTTCTGAGGAATCAGAGAGTGCGGAAAACAGTGAGAATGGCGAGTCGTCGGGAGAACAGCAAGCACGAGAGGACGACGTGAGAAGTAGAGTGCTGAAGTTGCAAGATGAATTTTCGTTACTGTTGGACCACATACGGAACAGAGCGGAGGATCTCGCATACGACACACTCGCTCCAGAATCTAGTTCAAGCGATGAGCAGTTTGATGAACGTCCAGAATTGCAGGAGAAAGCCGCAAACATGATGGAGCAACTGGAAATGCTACAGAGGTTGTCAGAAAGTTTCACACGAAGGAAACCAACCACGAGCTTCTTAGAGAGAATGAACCCCGCCGAGACAGAGACGTCTGAAAGCGAGGCTCAAGTGTCTGTAGGTAAAGCACGCCAACAGGCCAGACGACTATAAACAGGTGGATAGGTGACCACCTAGGAGAGTCCTCAGACGAGGAAGAAGGAGGTGCCAGGGTACCTTCGACAGAACGAGCTTTGGCGAGACTAGAGCAGTTACAGAACAAGTATTAAGGTTGACCACTTCAACAGCGGTCCCTACCCACTACTTAGGAAGAGGAACAAGATGACGACGCGGCTAGAGCAAATATGCTACTGCACCTATCGTTGAGTGTTCCATCCGCGACAGCCACGGTAATGGGAAGCGGAAATGCAACGGAACAATATGAGATCCCATCACAGGTGTGGGATTCNTTACCGGCCGTCCCGGAGGACGAAATTGAGAGAGAAGTCCATGAACTGGGCAGCCATGAGTAATTAAAGGAGTCTCAAGCACAGTCGTCGCGTATCGACGCGAGAGACAAGCCAGACGCCGTACTACGGAGTGCCGCAGATACCGAAGAGTCGATCGAAACAGCCCAAGCAGCTGACGAGAGAAACCGAAACCCTGAAAATTATGCTTCTGAAGACGATGTAGTGACGAGACTACTACTTAGATTTGGAACCATGATTGGAGTCACTGAACCTCACAATCCAAATGAATAATCCATGGGGGATAAGCAAAAGGAAACGACCACGTCAGTGGAAACGAAGGAAGCATGTACTGGAAACTTGGACAGTCAACTGCCAGATGAGGCTGGTAACGACGTCCAGAATCCGGAAGTCAGTAAGGCTACCCAATCAGATGGTCCAGTCAACAAGATTAGTAAGGAAGGTCCCCGAAATACCTTGGAGGCGAGGATACTGCTAGGATTTGGATCCATGCTCAGCTTGACTGAACCTTCTGACGAGTCAAAGGTTGATACAACGGAGTCCAGGAACGTGGAACCGATGCTGATTGATTTGGAAGAGGATAAAATAGCAGGAACCCCAGCTCAGACAAGTGAGGCTGACGATGGTGAACTAACAAAGTCAGGAAACGGGCATGTTCATCATGTATAAAAAGGGAGCGAGCACAGTAGTGATTATAGTGAGTGGTTATAGTTTTAAGAGACGAGTTGGACGTCTATAAGTGTATAGAGAAGTGCTACTATGTGAATTAGGAATGGAGGAAGTGCCCAGTCATAAGAACTTGCGTGGAAAATGCAAGAAAGTAATAATTCAGTGATGACGAGATTTCTCCCACAGTGCTCGTAATTTACAGACAGTGTAGGCATCGTGTGAGAATAGTAGGAATCGGTAAAATTGTGGTTCACGAGACATCAGAGACATTGCTATTACAGAAAACCCACCCACACGAAACACACACTTGAGCATGGTTAATGATCTTTGTATTTTACAGAAATCTGGAAGCCAGGGCCTGGAAGGCACCTTGGAGTGATGGTTGTTAGGAACTGTCACTCTGGATGGGGAAGAAGGATCTCTCTCATCCCATAGACTAGTGTAGACTTGAGAGATCCATTTAGATATCCGTAGTAGTGACATTATTCTCTCAGAGAGGATGTAGAATTAGTGAACTGAACCGGTTTTTTTTTATTCATGAGATGTCCGGGAA
>KZ869138.1:51970-68451 GCA_003456935.1 Machilis hrabei | reverse complement strand
CAGGATCCCAGCGGCTTTGGTATCTTGTTTCAATGGTTTTAATGTCCTGGTGAAACCTCTCTCCCTGCTCATCACTCACAGCCCCAAGATTCTCTGGGAAAATGTCTATATGCGATTGCAGGAAGTGTATTTTAAGAGACATGTGATAACATGAAAACNTGACGTGGTGGCTCCTTTTTGATTGTTAATACGTTATTAGGAAGCCCAACCCATAGTAAAAATTATTTTTTATCTGTGTTACAAAAACCCTGTAGACCTGTGTAATTAGGCGTAGAAGGCCTCTAAAATTTATAGGATAAGTCAGAGTAATTATCAATCCAGTTGATGGTCTGAGTTAATAAATTTATTAAGCAGGATAGCCCTGTATGTACGTCTATGCACACAGATGCCAAAATATGAGATACAGTTAGCCGGTGAATATCTAAGAGGTCGACAACACGGAATACCTACTGACCTACTGGTTGACTAACCGTCCGGTCAGTAGAAGGTCTTACTACGGGGAAAGATCTCGGTGAATATTAGGTTATGGTCGTAAGCAACACGATATCATCAACACAATAGGTATAGCACACATGTGACCTTAGTAGTGCTGCATATCTATGTATAAGTGTATCAAACGGCACACTAAGCGACGAGCAGGCTACTGTAGGGTAACGTCACAGTAAGGTAGGGTCACGAACCATACATATACAATATGAACGACGAAAACGAAGCTAGTTTGCCCCGCGAATATAGAAATTATGAAGAAATGCTTGATTACTAAAACTAAAGGGCTCAAAAAGCTGAATATGGAACATTCGTTCTCACAATGGTAACTCTAAAAATCATATAAACTCTAAAAATCCAAAATGGTAGTTGATTATGTCTCTTCGTTTCGTTTTTCACACATAAAATCTAATGTTACTGTTCGATTATTGATTTTCAAACACTGGTGGATGCCGCTCGTTGTTAGCTATCGTTTGCAAGAGAAAAACAAAGATATAGAGATAAGTGTTCAATTTAAAACTATATTTAACTTTCTGCGTTTATTCCCTGTAAAAGTCACTTTTGAGCGTAAAATATTAAAATTATGAAGAAATACTTGATTACTAAAATTAAACAGCTCAAAAAGCTGCATATGGGACATAAGTTCACACTATGGTAACTTTAAAAAAACATATACACTCTAAAAACACAAAAAAAATGTTAAAGAAATCACTTCATTTCGNTTTTCACCCATTAAATCTATAGTTACTGTTCAATTTTCAAATTTTAAACACTGGGGGATGCCGCTAGTTGATAGCTATCACTTGAAATAGTAAAATCAAAGATATTAAACTTAGTGTTATATGTTTATACCCTCTAAAAATTAATCTAGAGCCTAAATTTTTAAATTTGTAGGAAGTGATTGATTACTTAAATTTAAGAGCACGAAAAGCTTCATATGGGACTTACGTTTTCACCATTATATCTTTAATAATCAAATACTCTCTAAAAATCCAAAATGGTAATTGATGTAATCACATCATTTGGTTTTTCTACAATAAACTCTAAAGTTACATTTCGATTTTCAAATTTCAAACACTGGTGGATGCCGCTCGTTGTTAGCTATCTTTTGAAATAATAAAAATTAAGATATATAGAATAGTGTTTAAATTACACCTACATTAACTTGATGTGTTAATTTTACTGTAAAAGTAACAATAGAGTCTCAAATATTAAACAAATAATGAAGAAATTCTTAATTACTAAAATTAAAGAGCTTAAAAAGCTGCATATTGAACATAAGTTCTCACCATGGTAACTTAAATAATCATATACACTCGAAAAATTTAGTTGATGTAATCACTTCATTTGGTGTATCAGCAATAAAATCTAAAGTTACTGTTCTATTTTCAAATTTAAAACATTGGTGAATGCCGCTCGTTGTTAGCTATCGTTTGCAAGAGAAAAACAACGATATAGAGATAAGTGTTCAATTTAAACCTACATTTAACTTTAAGCGTTAATTCCNTGTAAAAGTCACTATAGAGCCTAAAATATTGAAATTATTAAGAAATGCTTGATTACTAAAATTAAAGAGCTCAAAAAGCTGCATATGGGACATTAGTTCTCACCCTGTTAACTTTAAAAAACATATACACTCAAAAAATCCAAAGGGTTGTTAATGAAGTCACTTAATTTCGTTTTTAACCCATAAAATATAAAGTTACTGTTCAATTTTCAAATTCAAAAACTGGGGGATGCCGCTCGTTGTTAGCTATCACTTGAAATAGTAAAATCAAAGATATTAAACTTAGTGTTCAAATGAGATCTAAATTGAACTTTTTGCGTTTATTCCCAATAAAAGTTAATTTAGAGTCTATAATATTAAAATTATGAAAAATGATTGATTACTAAAATTAAAGAGCTTGAAAAGCTGCATATGGGACTTACGTTTTTACCAGTATATCTTTAATGATCAAATACACTCTAAAAATCCAAAATGGTAGTTGATGTAAAAACTTCATTTGGTTTTTCTACAATAAACACTAAACTTACAGTTCGATTTTTTAATTTCAAACACTGGTGCATGCCGCTCATTGTTAGCTATCTTTTGAAATAGAAAAATCAATGATATTGAGATTAGTGCTCAAATAACACCTAAATTTATCTTTATGCATTTATTCCCTTTAAAAGTCACTATAGAGCCTAAAATATTGGAATTATGAAGAAATGCTTGATTACTAAAATTAAAGAGCTCGAAAAGCTGCATATGGGACAACCTTTTTCACCGTGGTATTTTTAAAAATCTTATACACTTTAAAATCCAAAGTGGTAGTTCATTAAGTCACTTCGTTTGGTTTTTCACCAATAAAATCTAAAGTTAATGTTTGATTTTCAAATTTTAGACACTGGTGGATGCCGCTCGTTGTTAGCTTTCGCTTGAAATAGTAAAAATTAAGATATTTAGAATAGTGTTCAAATTACACCTACATTTTACTTGATGTTGTCACGTGTCGGTTGGCGTCTCGTGTCTGTCTGTTTCATTATCGTGGCCCCGCCCCTTGTTAGTACTTCTTATCACCAACAGGTGACCGCGAGATTTGCTGGGTACGTTCTCTCGTGGGGTGAAGTTAGTCTTGGTCTTGGACATGCGGAAGTATGTAGTATATACCGCATGTGGGAGTCTTATATCCCGTTATCATCGGAATTGGTGAGTTACCTTTTGAGTGACATCTCGAAGTTTTAGTGGTGTATTATCGCCTTTCTTGGGCTTTCTTCGTTTATCACGGTTAGGCCTCTCTGACCGATGTACTTTTTTGAGCTAGTTTTCGACAACGTCTTGATATACGATTGTCATTTCTGTGACCGATTAGCTGGACATATTTGGGTGACGTGTTGACGTCCCGACTGTGCGTATTTTACGGCTTTGGATTTGTTCAGTTAAACGAATTTACGTCAGTTTGGTAGACGGACTGTTATGTATTAACTTTCTGACCTTTCTGAGAGACGACTGTTCTCTAATTGTGAAGCAGTATTGTCTATTTTGGAACGTTATCGTATGTATTCTTCGAACCGACTGAGGTCGGGTATCTTGCTATTTTATGTACTGGCTGTACTACTAATTCAAGTTCTTCCTACGTTATTTAGCCGTGAATTGTGCTTACTTCTACATTCCGTAGTTATTCGGAAAATATATTTTGGATATTGAGTACGCTGTGACCCGTTTGCGTCAACGTAAGTGTATACTCAAATCTTTAGCGAATTTGGCTGTAATTGTTACCACCGTTCTCTGGTGAATTGTTATATTCATAGCGGAGTATTTCGAATTCTCGCATAGAACACTAGGCTGTGTAACTGTGGTACGTTCACTGTATCGTCTTATTTGCGACACCCACCGTCTGGTACGGATCATTACGAGAGTACAATTTTGTATCTGGATGTCGTGGCGTACAATATTCTGATTCACGTACTATCTTACCGATGGTGTGAGTATATTGTGGATGCGAATGTTTATTTATTCTGTTAATTCGTCTCCGTATTCGATCTGTGGGTTTACGAAGTTATCCGTACTGTGTTGTGACCTCGTGTGCTCCATACCTAGTGTGAAACTTAGAAGGGATTTGGAGGTACTGCGTATTAGCGATAATTATTGAGGAGTTTGTTCGTGTTTCGCTGTGTGGTTTGTTCGTTACCACAACTATTAATCTGTTGGATTATTACTATTTGGTTTTGTGGAACATTGTGGTACTGAAGATCCTATCTGAATATTGTCACTACTTAGTGCATTTCTGAGTTTAGTTTATCCTTTAAAACGTTGTTCATGGCGTTCCCAACTCTTGGGCAACGCAACGTCTAATTTTCCCGTATGTTATATTGTCGTATGTTACCACTGAACTACCGTATATGACGCTTATGATTTGTTTTGATCCATTTAGTACGGTGGCAGCGTGCTAAGTGATTTTGTATTTCGATATCATTTGTTCGGCTATTACTTTTGTTACTATTGTATTGGACCTCTTATGGGGGTCGTATCGGATGTGGTGAGAAGAGTTATTTACGCTTTGATTTTGGCTTTCATGTGCCATGGACGTCGTCGGATGGTGTGCCCACCTGACGAGGCGGACAACTGGAGGAGTTACGACTAGTCTGTAGTTATCACATTTGTATATGATTTTGATCGTCTTATCTATTCGTGGGTCGACCCTATGTTGGAAAAGATAAGTGATGTTATTTGACCTTATGTGTAATAAACCACATAAATTGATTTGTTGACTTTTCACTTTCAACCTATAACAACGATGGACCTTTCGTAGTGAGTGCCTGGTGCGTGAAATCAGACAAGTCTGCCGTTTGGTTCGCTCACGAGGTACTACACGTAACAATGTGTTAATTTTACTGTAAAAGTTACAATAGAGTCTAAAACATTGAAATTATAAAGAAATGCTTGATTACTAAAATGAAAGGGCTCAAAACGCTCCATATGGAACAGTCGTTCTCTCCATGGAAACTTTAAAAATCATATAAACTCTAAAAATCCAAAATGGTAGTTGATTATGTCACTTCATATCGTTTTTCACATATAAAATCTAAAGTTACTGTTCGATTTTCGAATTTCAAACACTGTTGGATGCCGCTCGTTGTTAGCTATCGTTGGCAAGAGAAAAACAAAGATATAGAGATAAGTGTTCAATTTACACCTACACTTAACTTTATGCGTTTATTCCCTGTAAAAGTTACTATAGAGTCTAAAATTTGAAAATTTTGAAGAAATGCTTAATTACTAAACAAAAGAGCTCAAGAAGCTGCATATGGGTCACAAGTTTTCACCATTATATCTTTAAAAATCAAATACTCTTTAAAAATCCAAAATTGTAGTTGATGTAATCACTTCATTTGGTTTTTCAACAATAAAATCTTTATTTAATGTTCGATTTTCATGTTTCAAACATTGGTGGATGCCGCTCGTTGTTAGCTATTGCTGTAAATAGTAAAAATTAAGATATTTAGAATAGTGTTTTAATTACCCCTACATTTACTTGATGTGTTAATTTTACTGTAAAAGTCACAATATAGTCTCAAATATTAAACAAATTATGTAGGAATGCTTGATTTCTAAAATTAAAGGGATCAAAAAGCTGCATATGGAACATAGGTTCTCACCATGGTAAATTAAAAAATCATACCGGTATACACTCTACAAATCAAAATGGTAGATGGTGTTTCAACAATAAAATCTATAGTTTTACTGTTCTATTTTCAAATATAAAACATTGGTGAATGCCGCTCGTTGTTAGCTATCGTTTGCAGGAGAAAAAGAAAGATTTAGAAATAAGTGTTCAATATACACCTACATTTAACTTTATGCGTTTATTCCCTGTAAAAGTCACTATAGAGCTTAAAATATTGAATTATGAAGAAATGCTTGTTTACTAAAATTAAAGAGCTCAAAAAGCTGCATATGGGACATCAGTTCTCACCATGGTGACTTTCAAAAACATATACTATAGAGCCTAAAATATTGGAATTATGAAGAAATGCTTGTTTACTAAAATTAAAGAGCTCAAAAAGCTGCATATGGGACATCAGTTCTCACCATGGTGACTTTCAAAAACATATACTCTCTAAAAATCCAAAAGGGTTGAAATGATGTCACATCATGTCGTTTTTCACCCATAAAATCTAAAGTTACTGTTGAACTTTCAAATTTCAAACACTGGGGGATGCCGCTTGTTGTTAGCTATCACTTGAAATAGTAAAATCAATGATATTAATCTTAGTGTCCAAATAATACCTAAATTTATCTTTATGCATTATTCCCTGTAAAAGTTAATCTAGAGCCTAAAATATTAAAATTATAAAGAAATGATTGATTACTAAAATTAAAGAGCTCGAAAAGCTGCATATGGGACGTACGTATTCACCATTATATATTTAATAATGAAATACACTCTAAAAATCCAAAATGGTAGTTCATGTAATCACTTCATTTGTTTTTTCTACAATAAACTCTAAAGTTACAGTTCAATTTTAAAATTTCAAACACTGGTGGATGCCGCTCGTTGTTAGCTAACTTTTGAAATAGAATAATCAAAGATATTGAAATTAGTGTTCAAAAAACACCTTCATTTATCTTTATGCGTTTATTCCCTTTAAAAATCACAATAGAGCCTAAAATATTGAAATTATGAAGAAATGCTTCATTACTAAAATTAGAGAGCTCAAAAAGCTGCATATGGGACAACCTTTTTAACCATGGTATTTTTAAAAATCATATACACTCTAAAAATCCAAAATGGTAGTTGATTAAGTCACTTCATTTGGATTTTCACCAATAAAATCTAAATTTAATGTTCGATTTTCAAGTTTTCAACACTGGTAGATGCCGCTCGTTGTTAGCTATCGCTTGAAATAGTAAAAATTAAGATGTTTAGAATACTGTTCAAATTACACCTACATTAACTTGATGTGTTAATTTTACTGTAAAAGTCAAAATAGAGTCTCAAATATTACACAAATTATGGAGAAATGCTTTATTGCAAAAATTAAAGGGCTAAAAAGCTGCATATGGAACATTCTTTCTCACCATGGTAACTTTAAAAATCATATACACTCTAAAAAAAAATTGAAGTTAATTAAGTAACTTCATTTCAGTTTCACCAATAAAATCTAAAGTTACAGTTCGATTTTCAAATTTCAAACACTGGTGGATGCCGCTCGTTGTTAGCTATCTTTTAAAATATAAATATCAAAGATATTGAGATTAGTGTTCAAATAATACCTACATTTAACTTGATGTGTTTTTTTACTGTAAAAGTAACAATAGAGCCTCAATTATTTATATTATGAAGAAATGCTTGATTACTAAAATTAAAGGGATCAAAAAGATGTATATGGAACAAACGTTCTCACCATGGTAACTTTAAAATTCATATACACTCTTAAAAACCAAAATGGTAGTTGATTAAGTCACTTCATTTCGTTTTCACCCATAAAATTTAAAGTTATTGTTCGATTTTCAAATTTCAAACACTGGTGGATGCCGCTCGTTGTTAGTTATTGTTTGCAAGAGAAAAATTAAAGATATAGAGATAAGAGTTCACATTACACCTACATTAACTTTATGCGTTTAGTCCCTATAAAAGTCACTATAGAGCCTAAAATATTGAAATTATGCAGAAATGCTTGATTACTAAAATTAAAGAACTCGAAAAGCTGCACATGGGTCATACGTTTTCACCATGGTATCTTTAATAATCTTTTGTATAGGCGTCTTACGTTACGCCCTTTAAGGTATGAAGCCCATACTCGTCATTCCCCTCGTATGCGAGGGGTACCAGCTGCGGAGTGTTAGCCAAGTAACCGAGCTGGACAAACCCATATTTGAAGTCTAGCTCCATCGCATCGAGCATGACGGTCCTATGGATGACTTAATACCCATGCTGGATTTCAGCNATTTGATCTATGGTGGTCATATTGGCTAACTCTTCCGAAGAGGCAGTATCTCACATTGAATCCATGCTTAACTCGACTGATGGACATGTACAAACTACATGGGTGTATATACAAATCCCTTTTACGTCAGAGCATTTGATGTCACAAATACGATATTATTAGAATACTCTACATTTTAAAAGCTAACAAACTAAATACATATATTACAAAGACACCTACCTCTAAGAAATCGCTAAAGGTATGAATATAATCACTGCGGAGTCTACCGTTATTATAGTTATGTACGAGAGCATTTATATACGCCCTGTACATAACAGGCTGGCACCAAAGTTCTTAATCGTAATATCCCTCACAGTTTTCTTCGGCTCGGTATTCAGGAGTCAAAAGCTGAGGTATATCAGCCAAATATTCCATCTTCCCCGGCCCATATTTGAATCCTAACTCATGCGGATTGAGCATTACTCGCCTATACACAACTTTAGAGTTATGTTCTAATTCTGCTAGATCATTGTTCTACTTTTACAAAGTAACGAATTAAATACTTACATAGGATCTCAAGCGAATTGGAGCCCACGTACAGCATTCTCAAAGGTTAGAAAAATCTCCCCAACCTCACTACGTCACTTTCTTCGANAGAATATTCTGGGAGAGCAGATCCCAGAATAAGGTATTCTAATAAGCCACATATAAGGATATTTCTGCACTCCACATGGAACGTCTCCACAACATCCTTAGACTTTATAATTTTCATGTACTGATAGAGTGTCAGTAACACGAGTGTAGGACTGCGTTTTTCCCTCTGACCCAAAACAGGATAAGCTAGGTCTCTTAAATTATTACTATTAAGTATCTCCATAGCTCAATATAAATCTAACTGTTGTGTGTAAGGACAGCCTGACTTTATATACCTTACAAAAGTTAATGACTTCAAGAGAAAGCTAGTTTTCTAAATTAGACACTGAAAAATATGCTATCCTTAATAAACGAATCTCCATGCGAATCTGCAATGTAACCAATATGCCAAATCTAATGATTTTCTCATCGCACAGTGACTAACATGTCCATTTCCATGAAAATTGCATGGAATAATGAACAATGTCGGGCAATCTTATTTTACCATGTTCACTATATCTCTGGAAATGAGTTTCGACACAATTTTCCCCTTCTTGCTGCCTTTAACGTAAACCGTATCGAAGTTGTACGTCAATAAACGCATGTAAGACTTCATTAATGAATATGGAATGTCTCCATGCTGCCATGGTATCCCGTGTAAATTAGTACATATCCATCGATTCTTCGTATTTGATATTAAAATCTAAAACACTGTCTGGATATGGTCACTGTATCATCCAACAATCCACCACATTCGTCTGCACGCAGTATCCCACTAATTCTTTAACTAAAAGCTCGTGCTCATTTGAACGATAACCTTCAAAATCAATAATGACGTCCATATTGTAAAGTAAAGTATTCAATGAAAACGCAAACTTTGTATACACGTTTTATTACTGTTTTTAAAACTATTGACCCACTTTCTAAAGCCTATAGCTTTCAGAAAGAATCGATAACATGACTAGAAATATTAACTTGGACATTGTATTCAGCATTATGAATTATCTTGCATAACTTACATTACATTTTCCTCATGCAAATTTTACATCCGATCTTTACTAAGTTACATACACTTGTCTTATTTTAATATCTTTATTCGTCTTTGAACGTTTCTTCTATCCTTTGATTCACTAAGTTACATACACTTGTTTCATTTGAACGACTATTACATTGTTCTGGAATATTTAAAAGAATGAAAAGATGGAGTTGCCATTACTTTTGCCATTCGTTATTAATTAGTTCTACATTTTTCCGATTTCTAACGTTCTCTATTATCTTTCCAAAGACCGTATTATTAATCTGCTTGAAAAGGTCTTTCTCAAACTGAGTTTTTGAATCCTTACGTTTTTGGATGTTGAAATCTACATACAATTTAACCCATGGTGCTTGGAAAATTTAATTCCTCTGTTAACTGCTTCATGCCCAAAGTCTAACATTGTTTTAAATTTCTATAATCAAGGATGTATTTGTTTTTGTTATGAAGGTTGGGTATAAGTTTCATACAGCTTGAAAAAATGTGTTACACCCATCTCCTCCATCATATCATGTGAAAATGGAGATAACGTGGATTTAAGAGCTAGTGAATAATCATTGTGGTCATCGTGAAGTTGTTCTGGATACTTCTAGCACATATCCTTCATTAATGGTGCTAATGGCTATAGTATTAAATGAATCTAATTATTGTTGCGTCATCCACTGGAAACCCTCGAGTGGTAAATATTCCGACATGACTCATCCATATAAATTGTTAGCATCCAGGTAAATGAAATGCTTCTCAGGTTTTGCTGGGTCATAATTTTGCAAATCTTTGAAGTTGGCTTCGGCGTGTCGATGCGTAATCATTGATATCCCACCTCGTATCCCCTGCTCGAAAAAGAGATGCATTGTAGGATATGTAAGTAACTTTATTTTTACCACTGATATTTTGAGAAACGCCTTCCAAGCAAGTCCATGTGTTGTGTAAAAATTATTAAAGGTGTATCATACAATTTGTGCATAGCTAGATTCTGAACAGGGTTCATTCGTAAGATTTTATGAAACGTATGATTTGTTAAATTTATCCGCTCCCGTTAAATAAGTATATGGAAACATTCATTTTCTCAATAAAAACTGAATTTGGTCACTATTCAAGAATGTCCGTATGATACCGTAATTTTGCGTCTGAACGTATACACATTAGATAACCAAACCCTCCAGATATATATAGTATATTTGTAAGATGTCCATTTTTTGTATAAACAGTTTCCTAGACAACTCTAGTTGCGTACCAAGACCAATGCAGTAAACAGACGAATATTTTCAAAATGCAACAGTACGTCAAACCTAAACGTGTTGGTTGAATGATACTTACATTTTGTCGATCTCCGAATATGCAGACGGTGATGTTTCATCTTACAAGAAAAGTTTTAAATCCAAACCCATTTCTTCGTATATAAGTATGTCGTACAACTGAGTAAGGGTCTGAAATATTAAATATGACTTTTCTAGGTATGAAGGTAAACTTTATCTTAGAATGATTAATTACAAAATACTGGCAACTTTGAAATGGAACATTTTCGATTTAATTGTATTCTTTTAGAGTTCCAAATGCTGAAGAAATGCCTGAAAGTTGTGATACGTTTATATTTGTAAAAGTGTCATTGATGTGTCACTATTTAGACTGTTTATCCGAACTTACAATTTATAATATGACTGCTTCCAAAAGTTTACTGCTGCTATGTAGAAGTGTTTTCTCTCTACCCCTTGAGTTCTTGAAATTGTTTCACGAGCACTTTAAGATGCTAATTACAAACTAATCATTGTTTGAAACCTAAACTCAAAATATGTGTTTATCGTACTTTGTTAACAGCAGAAACATTGCACGCAGTGCCGTTTATATATTTNATCGACACTTAACGCGTTTTTTTTTCTTTAAAGTTGGGGCAGTATTCACGAAAGGTTATTTCAGGCAAAGCCAGAATCTTAACTGTTCACTTGACGGAAATTGGGTCGGATATACATAAACGTGTGCCATAATATGCATGAAGATTAATTCATATGACAAGGATTAACCCTTCAGTTTCCAAAATAAGTAATTAATAATGATATCCGACTGTTGTCAAAACATTCCGCTCACTTGACACATAACGTTTGGTTGGTTCTTTTGTCGTCCCTTCACTAAGTTACGATTCTCATAATAATGTTTCAAATGGTTTACATGTGTGATGAATGGTTCGTGATCGGGTAACTGTTTTATTAAAGAAGTATTGAAGTCCATAACCTTTATTACCTGGAATACTCCCACCCATTTCGGGTCGAGTTTTCGATGTTTTTTTAATAGCTAAATTTTTGTATAAAACAAGATCGTTAATTTTAAAATCATATGGTTTCGATTTATCTGCTTGTCATAATTATTGGGAAGTGGATACTCTGTCCAAATTTTGTTTTACTAGTTGGAACGAATATTGCAATTTTCTCGGTAAAATCTCCGCATATGTTGGTACGTCAACATAACTAAATTCTAACGACTTGTCAATGAGTGTATGTGGAAGTTTCCTGTCGTTTCCGAAAACTATTCTGTGTGGTGTGTGACCCGTACTAAATGAGAAGGAATATCAGGGCTTGCCAACAAAAGGTCATCAATATAGCAGGCTATTATCGGACAGTCGCTAATACCAGCTAGTACGAGATCTAAACATTTGCTGAAATTACTCGGAGCGTTACAGTGTCCTTGAGGTGTTCTAAAAAATTATTAATTTTTTTCTATTGTGCCCACATTAACCGTAAACACAGTGTATTTTCGCGAACTCTCTTCCAAATTTAATTGATTGAAACCTTGATAGAGATCAATTGTCGACAGGACGTTTGTTGGACCTATCCTATCTAATATCGTTCTAATGTCTGCGATTGGAATATGCATTTTTATCGATCTAGAGTTCAAGAACCTTAAATCAACTACGTGTCTGTAAGTTTTATTTGACTTTAGTACTAGCATCGAAGGACTCGCCCAGTCACTCGTCGAAGGATGTATGATTTTATTTTCTACTAATTCGTCAATCTGTATCCGCATTTCTTCCGTTTGGGAATGAGGTATTCTGTACGCTTTGTGTCTTTTCGCCTGTGTGTTAGGGAGAAGCTCTATTTTCATGTCAGGTAATTTCGCGTGTTCTTTTATGTGAGATGCGTGTTTCGCGAAGACGTCACTGTATTTCATCAAAAGGTTCAACACCCGCTGCCTCAGATCCTCGTCTGTAATATGTTGTAAATTAAAATCTGATTCTACAATTTTATGTTCATCTTTTGTACTTACTCAATTGACACAACTGACGGCTGCGTCACCCTCCTAAGTATTTTCACTCATTTCTGGTAAATATTTCTTAATAATACCTATTTTCAGATTTTTGAACGCCTTAAAAGCTGTGTCAGAAGTATTTATAGCACGGACCAGTATAGTTATATTAGAACTTACTACATACATAGAGTTAGCAAAATAAACACCACCAACTCCGCCTCCATCATGTTCAATCACGACTGTAACTCCTGTTGTGAAACTTTTGTCTACTTTTAATTGTAAAAGAGTCTCACAACGAGCAGGTACAGAAGTGTATTTTCTTAGCGTGGCAATGGTGCTAATTTGGCTATCATTTACAGGATCTAGCAACGGGATGATGTTCCCTTTCGAGTCTGATAAAATGTTCGCATTTACGTCCAAGCAAAGATCAAATTCTTTCAAAAATGCTGTTCTCAAAATGGCGTCTTACCCGTTGCTTACTTCCATGTCTGCGATTATGAATGGTAATTCGCCCTTTAAGTTAGCAATTTCTATAGGTAACTCGTGACATCCTAAAATAGACATGTTCTCATTCAAGGCGTTCACTAACCGAAATTCGGTCGGTACCTTTTTTACTCGCTTAATGTTCAACAAATTGAATTTAATCGAGTCAGCCACACATTTTGGATCTTTCGTTAACACAAATGGACTATATCTTTGATGTAAACCAGCTAAAAATCTATCAAGCAACATTCTTTCTCGTTCACGTAGGACTTCTGGGGTGTCTTGATCATTTTTCAACAAATACCCTAGTGATTTCAAACGCGAGCTGAATTTGGCTACCGTTTCATTACCCATTTGGTGACAATTTTATATTTTGTCTAAAATTGTATTAATGTTTTCTCGAGGAGTGAAGCGTTCAACTAAAGATTTCTTGAAAGTTGCACAATCTTTTTCCTGGCAAATTTCAACGTTCTGTTTAAAAATCTTCTGCCTCGCCTCTGATCCTACGTTTACTTGCAAAAAGTTTTTGACTGTCAGTGGCGTTTACTGTATCAAGAATTTCCTCTAATTCTTCAAAAAGTAACAAAACATCTTTTTCAAATTTTTTCCCCGTAAAAACAGTAACATGAGGCAGGATTGAAACTACTATTTGAAAACTAGGTTCCGCCATTTTGTTAATATCAATGTTACAATCCAAGGTAATAAAAAAACTTTACACTCCTCGTAAAATCAGCAAAAAGGTAGCCCAAACCAGCAGCGTTATTATTGCAAACATTTTTCATGAAAACTGCAAAATATCATCTTATGGATGCAAACTAATAGGCATGTGTTGGCCTAAAAATTTACCTTTAACGTTCAGTTCTCCAATCTCAATCCAATGCCAGGGACCATGGTCATGCCTAGTTGCGATGACATTGAAAGGCAGGTCAAAAAGAACATCAAGAGTCTAATCTTAAAACTTGAAAAATTATAATTTTAACACATTTTTTTTTCCAAAAAACATAAATTATATAGTTGTTTTTTTTCAAAATTTCTCATCATCCCTTATTTATTTTAATACTCCTGATAGGCTGTACAATTTTGCACAAGTATCCAATCACCTTCAGATGCCAGAAAACACGGACATGCCATAAAGTATCAGCATAAGAAGCGTAGCTTGACATGTACAACTTTTACCTGTAATGACATAATCTCCCTTATTTACTTCAATACTCTTGATAGGCTGTACAGTTTCATACAAGTCTCCAATCACCTTCAGATGCCAGAAAACACGGACATTCCATTTAGTATCAGCATAAGAAGCGTAGGTTGACATGTACTACTTTTACCTGTAATGACCTAATCTCTCTTCAATGTTTTCAAAAACATTTATTATGTTAAAATTTACTTTCCATAGGCTAATCCCACATCTTTTAGGGCCCGATTCTCCCTTAAAAATTTTCAGAAAAATATATATATTTTCCCGAAAAATTTACTTTTAAAATTTTACCACAGAATTAGAAAAAATTTACGTTAAAATACATTTACAAGCGGCTGAGCCCCCATCTGATAGGAACCTGTACTTAGAGTCAAAATAATTTATATCATGGCACTAAGCTATTCCTAGGCCAGAAACAATCTAGGAGATGGAAATTAATTATTCAATGGATTAAATATATTACGCATAATGCGTCAAACAAATATCAATATCTCAAAGGTATAATCCAGTATTTGTGTTAAACAACAAATACTTAAATATCTAAGATTAAACAAACAATAATACAACAAATATAATTACCTTGATACATCTTGCGCCACACACACGCACAATACGATCGTGAACAATGCATATACGTTCATCAACCAACCAGCCCTCTCTCTTTCCGCTGTCAAGCTTATATGTATTTCATACTGCTGACAATAATGAATCGCTTGCAAATTTCTTTCACAAACGTACAAGCTAGCAATTAGCAGTAAGCGAAATAGATGCTTATCAATAATATAGTTCTCACTCAAGGTGAGTAAATCACAGATATACACATTCCATAAAATCCTCCTAACCGTGATCCTTACATGCACAAAATAGCATCTCTATTCTAAAGGAGGTCCAGGATCGAACCTACACTCTACCTATATACACCATTTAAATACCTTGTGTAAAAACTTAAAAGTACCAGGTTCGACGCTACAACAGGTCAATTGGTCAACCACATGAAACGTAACACTTCATATTCTTAAACGGGGGTCCAGGTTCGATTCCCGCATTTTACATTAGGATAGGACACCTTCCTTAACAGCGCAAGTATAACTAATAACAAGGTCACGACACAGACACAATGTCTGTGCCCATTCTAAAAATATACATTAACACACTTAGGTTCCACATAGACCATAACAGTCCTACACCGCCGTTCCTTGACATCTAAAAATCTAGGTCTCCTGTTCTAAAAATTGCAAGCTATGGTGTCTATATACCTCTCTCATTTGTTCATAATTTCAATGTATTAGGCTCTATAGTGTATTTTACAGCGAAAGAACGCATAATGTAAATCTACGTCTAAATTGACCAATAATCTCAATATCTTTTATTTTTATTTTCACACGATAGCTAACAACGAGCGGTATCGACCAGTGTTTGAAATTTAAAAAATCGAACAGTACCTATAGATATCAAAAGTGAAAAACGAAATGCAGTGACTTCAAATACTAGTTTGGATTTTTAGAGTGTACATGATTTTTAAAGATACCAGGGTGAAAACGTAAGTGACATATGCAGAATTTCGATTCTTTAATTTAAACAATCAAGCATTTCTTCATAATTTCAATATTGCAGGCTGTATAGTTACTTTTACATGGAAAGAATGAATAAAGTTCAATGTAGGGCTAATTTGAACACTAATCTCAATATCCATGATTTTTCAATTTCAAACTATAGCTAACAACAAGCGGTATCGACCAGTGTTTGAAATTTAAAACATCGAACAGTAACTATTGATTTCAAAAGTAAAAAATGAAATTCAGTGACTTCAACAACTACCAGTGGAAGCAGGGACATTGTTATACTGGACATTGTTATAATGGACACTGGTATACTGTCATTTTGGAAACTGTTATACTACATTCAGTTTGGACATTGATATACGCCACCCCCGTTGGACATTGTTATAACGGACATTGATATACTGCCTACCGTTTGGACATTGTTATATTGGACATTGAT
>KZ869138.1:39170-50370 GCA_003456935.1 Machilis hrabei | reverse complement strand
TTAAATACATATCAATTGCCCACTTTTAGTGTATACACTCACCAAATGACAAGGTGGAACACTTACGGCATCTGGAGATAAATTTTTTTTAATTAATAAATACTCAAAAAATTTCTATTTCTGCAACTCTTTTGTGTTGCAGAAATATAAATATTTTTGAGTATTTAGTAATTAAAAAAATGTATATCTCCAGATGCCGTAAGTGTTCCACCTTGTCATTTGTTGAGTGTATACACTAAAAGTGGGCAATTGATATGTATTTAAATAAAAAATANACCAATGTCCAACGCATGTGGTGTATAACAATGTCCAAGGTGATAGGCAGTATAACAATGTCCAGTATAACAATGTCCAACCATCTCCTGATGAAACTGTATATCAATGTCCGTTTTCAGCGTTTTTGGCAAGAATATATCAATGTCCAGTATAACAATGTCCCCTATACCCTACCAGTTTGGATTTTTAAAGTGTGCATGATTCTAAAGATACCAGAATGAAAACGTATTTTCCATATTCAGCAATTCGAGCTCTTTAATTTTAGTATTCAAGCATTCCTTTATAATTTTAATATTTTGGGCTCTATAGCGACATTTAGAATGCAAAAATTAATAAAGTGAAATATAGGTCTAATTTGAACACTAATCTCAATATTCTTTATTCTTTTATTTCAAACGATATCTAGCAACGAGCGGCATCACCAGTGTTTGAAATTTGAAAATCGAACAGTAACTTAAGCTTTTATTGATAAAAAACGAAATGAAATGAATTAACTACCAGTTTGGCTTTTTAATGTGTACATGATTTATAAAGATACCAGGGTGAAACAGTACGTTCCATATGCAGATTTTCAAGCTCTTTAATTTTAGTAATCAAGCATTTCTTCATAATTTTAATATTTTAGGCTGTATAGTTACTTTTACATGGAAAGGTTGAATCAAGTTAAATGTAGGGTTAATTTGAAACCTTATATACATTCTTTTCCTGTAAAAGTAACTATACCACCTAAAATATTGAAATAATGAAGAAATGCTTGATTTTTAAATTAAAGAGCTCGAAAAGGTGCATATGGAAAATACGTTTTCACCCTGGTATCTTTAAAAATCATGTACACACTATAAATCCAAACTGGTAGTTGATGAAGTCACTACATTTCGTTTTCCACCATTAAAATCTAAAGTTACTGTTCTATTTACAAATTCCAAACACAGGTGGATGCCGGTCGTTGTGAGCTATCGTTTGAAATACAAAAAAATCAAAGATATTGAGATTAGTGTTCGAATTAGACCTACATTTAACTTTATTCATTCTTTTCCTGTAAAAGTAACTATACTGCCTAAAATATTTCAATTATGAAGAAATGCTTGATTACTAAAATTAAAGAGCTTGAAAATCTACACATGGTACTTACGTTTTCACCCTGGTATCTTTAAAAATCATAAACACAAAGATATCTAACAACGACCGGCATCCACCAGTGTTTGGAATTTGCAAATCGAACCCTAACTTTAGATTTTATTGGTGAAAAACGAAATCCAGTGAATACAACAACTACCACTTTGAATTTTTAGTGTGTCCATGTATTTTAAGGATACCAGGGTGAAATATATGTTTTAAGCTCTTTAATTTTAGTAATCAAGCATTTCTTCATTATTTTAATATTTTACGTGGTATAGTTACTTTTACAGGAAAACTATTAATAAACTTAAATGTAAGTAAAATTTGAACACTAATCTCAATATCCTTGATTTTTCTTATTCAAACGATAACTAACAAAGAGCGGCATCCAACATTGTTTGAACTTTAAAATTCGAACAATAACTTTATATTTGAATGGTGAAAACGAAATGCAGTGACTACTAGTTAGGATTTTTAGAGTGTACAATATTTTTAAAGATGCCAGGGTGAAAACGTACGTGCCAATGCAGATTTACGAGTTGTTTAACTTTAGTAATCAAGCATTTCTTCATAATTTTAATATTGTAGGCTGTATAGTTACTTTTACGAGGAAAGAATGAATAAAGTTAAATGAAGGTCAGATTTGAACACTATTCAGACTATTCTTGAGTTTTATATTTCTAATAAAAGTAAACAACGTGCAAAATCCAATCGTGTTTGAAATTTGAAAATCAAACAATAACTTTATATGTTAATGGTGATAAACGAAATCCAGTGACTTCAACTACTAGTTTGAATTTTTGGAGTGTACATGATTTTTAAATATACCAGGGTGAAAACGTATTTTCCATATTCAGCTTTTCGAGATCTTCAATTTTATTAATCAAGCATTTTTTTATTTTTTCAATATTTAGGGCTTTATAGTGACGTTTAAAATGAAAAAATTAATAAAGTTAAATGTGGGTGTAATTTGAACACTAATATCAATATCCTTTAATCTTTTATTTTAAACGATAGCTAACATCGAGCGGAACACTAATGTTTGAAATGTGAAAATCAAACTGTAACTTTAGATTTCATTGGTAATTAACTAAATGCAGTGACTTCAACTACTACTTTTGATTTTTAGAGTGTACATGATTTTTAGAGATGCCAGGGTGTAACCGTACATTCCATATGCAGCTTTTGATCTCTTTAATTAAAAAAAACAAGCATTTCTTTATAATTTCAATATATAAGGCTCTATAGTGTCTTTTAGAATGAATAAATTAATAAGGATAAATGTACGTCTAATTTGAACACTAATCTCAATATCCTTTATTCTTTTATTTCAAACGATATCTAACAACGACTGGTTTCCACCAGTATTTGAAACTTTAAAATCGAATAATAACTTTAGATTTTAATGGTGAAAAATGAAATGCAGTGACTTCAAGAACTACCAGTTTGGATTTTTAGTGTGTAAATGATTTTTAAAGATACCAGGGTGAAAACGTGTTTTCCATATTCAGCTTTTTGAGCTCTTCAATTTTAGTAATCAAGCACTTCTTTATGTTTTCAATATTTAGGGCTTTATAGTGACTTTTAGAATGAAGAAATTAATAAAGTTAATGTAGGTCTAATTTGAACAGTAATATCAATTACCTTTAATCTTTTATTTTAAACGATAGCAAACAACGAGCCGAACACCAATGTTTGAAGTTTGAAAATCAAACTGTACCTTTAGATTTTAATGGTAAAAAACGAAATGGAGTGACTTCAACTACTAGTTTGGTTTTTTAGAGTGTACATGATTTTTAGAGACACAAGGGTGAAACCGTACGTTCCATATGCAGCTTTTAGACCTCTTTAATTTTATTAATCAAGCATTTCTTTATAATTTCTCTATATATATATATAGTGACTTTTAGAATGAATACATTAATAAAGATAAATCTAAATCTAATTTGAACACTAATCTCAATATCCTTTATTATTTTATTTCAAACGATATCTAAAAACGAGCGGTTTTCACAAGTATTTGAAATTTGAAAATTGAATAGCAACTTTAGATTTTAATAGTGAAAAACCAAATCCAGTGACTTTAACACCTACCAGTTTGGATTTTTAGTGTGTAAATCATATTTAAAGATATCAGGGTGAAAACGTATGTTCCATATGCAGCTTTTCGAGCTCCTTAATTTAGAAAATCAAGCATTTCCTCATAATTTCAATATTTGTTGCGGTATAGTTACTTTTACAGGAAAAGAATGAATAAAGTTAAGTGTAGGTCTAATTTGAACACTAATCCCACTATTTTTTCTTTTTCTTTTTATTTTTCTAACGTTATCCAACAATGAGCGGCATCCGACAGTGATTGAAATTAAAAATCGAACAATAACTTTATATTTTCATGGTGACAAACGAATGCAGAGACTTTATCTACTAGTTTGAACTTTTAGAGTGTACATGATTTTTAAATATACCAGGGTTAAACCGTACGTTACATATGCAGCTTTACGAGCTCTTTAATTAAGGTAATCAAGCATTTATTTACAATTTAGGCTCTTTGGTGACTTTTACAGCAAGAGAACGCGAAATGTTAAATGTAGGTCATATTCGAACACTTATCTCAATCTCCTTGATTTTTCAATTTCAAACGATAGATACCAGCGAGCGTCATTCACCAGAGCCTGGAATTTGCAAAACGAACAGTAATTTTAGATTGTAATGATGAAAAACGAAATACAGTGACTTCAACTACTAATTTGGATTTTTAGAGTGTACATGATTTTCAAAAATACCGTTGTGAAAACGTATGTTCCATACGCAGCTTTTCGAGCTCTTTAATTTAAGTTAGCCAGTATTTCTTAATAAAATCAATATTTTTAGGCGGTATAGTTACTTTTACAGGAAAATAATGAATAAAGTTAAATGTATGTCTAATTTGAACACTAATCCCGCTTTTTTTTCTTTTCCTTTTTCTAACGTTATCCAACAACGAGTGGCATCCGACAGTGTTTGAAATTAAAAATTTAATAATAACTTTACATTTTAATAGTGATAAACGAAATGCAGTGACTTCAATTAAAAGTTTAGATTTTTAGAGTGTATATAATTTTTACAAATACCAGGGTGAAACCGTACGTTCCATTTGCATCTTTTCGAGCTCTTTATTTATAAAATCAAGCATTTCTTCATAATTTCAAAATATTTGACTCTATAGTGACTTTTACAGGGAAATAACGCACTAAGATAAATGTAGGGCTA
Source organism: Machilis hrabei (assembly GCA_003456935.1). NCBI lineage: Eukaryota > Metazoa > Arthropoda > Insecta > Archaeognatha > Machilidae > Machilis > Machilis hrabei. Next base: position 45,726 of record KZ869138.1, on the reverse strand, counting down.
ATTTGAACACTAATCTCAATATCCTTGATTTTTAATTTTAAACGATAGCTAACAATGAGCGGTATCGAACAGCGTTTGAACTTTGACAATCGAACAGTAACCTTAGATTGTATTGCTAAAAATCAAAATGCAGTGAATTTAACTACTAGTTTGGATTTTTAGAGTGTACATGATTTTTAACGATACCAGGGTGAAACCGTACGTTCCATATGCAGCTTTTCTAGCTCTTTAATTTTAATAATCAAGCATTTCTTCATAATTTCAATATTGAAGTCTGTATAATTACTTTTACGTGGAAAGAATCAATAAAGTTAAATGTAGGTCCAATTTGAACACTAATCTCACTATTCTTGTTTTTTTTATTTCTAACGATAGCTTACAACGAGCGGCATCCACCAGTGTTTGGAATTTGAAAATATAACATTAATTTTAGATTTTAATGGTGATAAACGAAATGCAGTGACTTCAACTATTAACTTGGATTTTAAGACATTACACGATTTTTAAAGATACTAGGGTGAAACCGTACGTTCCATATGCAGTTTTTCAATTTCTATAATTTTAGTAATCAAACACTCTTTCTTAATTTCAATATATTACGGAAAGAACGCATAAAGTTAAATGTAGGGCTAATTTGAACAATAATCTCAATGTATTTGATTTTTCAATTTCAAACGATAGCTAACAACGAGCGGTATCGACCAGTGTTTGATATTAAAAAATCGAACAGAAACTATACATTTCAAATTAAAAAACCAAATGCAGTGACTTCAACAACTACCAGTTTGAATTTTAAAAGTGTAAATGATTTTTAAAGATACCATGGTGAAAACCTATTTTCCATATTGAGCTTTAAGAGCTCTTCAATTTTAGTAATCAAGCATTTCTTTATTTTTGCAATATTTAGGGCTTTATAGTGACTTTTAGAATGAAAAATTGAATAAAGTTTTTACTGTGTACATGATTTTTAAATAAATGCAGTGACTTCAACAACTACACTTATCTCACTAGTTTTGATTTTTCTATTTCTAACGACAGGAAACAACGAGCGGCATACGATCGTGTTTGAAATTTGAAAATCGAACAATAACTTTATATTTTAATGGTGATAAACGAAATGCAGTGATTTCAACTACTAGTTTGGATTTTTAGAGTGTACATGATATTTAAATATACCATTGTGAATATGCAGCTTTTGGAGCTCTTAAATTTAGGAAATCAAGCATTTCTTCATAATTTCAATATATTAGGCTCTATAGTGGCTTTTACAGCAAAAGAACGCATAATGTTAAAGGTAGGTCCAATTTAAACAATAATTTCAATATCCTTGATTTTTAATTTCAAACGATAGCTAACAACGAGCGGTATCGACCAGTGTTTGAAATTTAAAAATCGAACATTAACTATAGATATCAAAGGTGAAACACGAAATGCAGTGACTTGAACTACTAGTTTGGATTTTTAAAGTTTATATAATTTTTAAAGATACTAGGGTGAAAACGTAAGTGTCATATGCAGATTTTCGAGTTTAAAGTAGCATTTCTTCATAATTTCAATATAATAGGCTCTATAGTGAATTTGACAACGAGAGAATGCATAACGTTAAATGTAGGTCTAATTTAAACTATAATCTCAATATCTTTGATTTTTAATTTCAAACGATAGCTTACAACGAGCGGTATTGACCAGTGTTTGAAATTTTAAAAATCGAACACTAACTATAGATATCAAAGGTGAAAAACGAAATGCAGTGACTTCGACTACTAGTTTGGATTTTTAGAGTTTACATGATTTTTAAATATACCAGGGTTAAACCGTGCGTTCCATATGAATGTTTACAAGCTCTTTAATTTAGGTAATTAAGCATTTCTTCATAATTTCAATAAATGATGCTCTATAGTGTCACACCCGTGCCGTAATTGCTCCGCTGCAGCGATACGTTCGCGTTCGCTGAACGTCCGCGAAGGCTACGTCCTATCCCGAATTGTTTCAAGTAGTCCACCTCTTCGAAGAAACTGCGCCTAGGGAGCGCTTTCCTCGACGAGCAACATAACTGAATCTACTTTCAGTGCACTCTCCCTTTACCTGCCGTGTAGACTCACGGCTGCTTAGCTCAGATCGGTTTAAGTTTGAAACTCTTACAGTATACGCAAGATATCGCTTGCGCTTTCCAAATCTGCGTTACACTGCATCTACAAGGTCCATAGATTCGTTTACTTTTGTCTGACACGAAACCAACGCTCTGGGTGCTTTTTCGCCACCCTGCACAAATACTCATGTGACCAACCAGACCTCTTATAGTTATAAATTACGAATGTTAGGTCTAATCTGTGCACGGCACGCTCACACTAAATAAAATTTAGCGCTAGAATTTATGGCTACAGATTTACCTAAATAATAATCACCTTTTTCTTTGCACCACCTTGTGTGCTTCACCAAATTTACCATATAAAGGCTGCTGTTCTGCTAGGCTCATCTCCTGTAAATTTACAAGTCTATTTCTGCAGATATCCGTGATCTGCTGCTCCATATATCAACCACAAAGCCCCCAAAAATGAAAGGTATAGTCAACTCAGGGAATAAACTAATAATTGACCCCACTACAGGAGTTTTATTGGTTGAAATGGTTGTTTACTGGAGCTATACTGTCTCAGTAGCATTACATTTAACATTTCCCGCCAATTTGCGGTTCAATATTGCAATATCGGCCTTTCCGCTTAATATTCAAATTTAACATAAAAAATATTAAACTCCACAGCTTCCGCTGAAAAACTACACAGCTTATGGACCCTTTCAGTCCCAATAGACAATTTTTAAGTTACTAGTTTCACATTCATCTTGCTTCAGCCGATGTCATTACCTGAATCTAGTCAAGCTCTTTTCTGTACATACAACAGTACTGCCCTGCACAAAATGGCTTCAAAAATAAGTATAGCACTTCGCTTATGCCAATATAAATACGTTAATTCAGGCCTGATGGGTTACATGAAATTAATAATTCAATAATAATCAACAATACACACCACTTAAATATAACAATATAACAACATGACAAATGGGTGAGTAACACGAATTTGTTCGTGACGGCCTCTATTAAACTTGCTACAACCGGTAGCTTAGACTGACTTACGGCTGTCTCCGACCGAACAAATTATTACATCACCTCAGCTCTTTAAAATGGCCACATACCAGAAATTCTGCGTCCATGGTCATCTGCCTGGTCATTTGTTGGATAATTCACCTGCGATGCGCTAGCTTAGCCGCAGGTGACCGTAGTATTTCGTAAATGTCGGTTCCACTTCACTTGCACTCAACAAGACACTTCACTGTTCACAAAATCCCGATTTACAGTTCGTAATTTCACTCCCGGCAATTATAATACTTTTGCCCAACAATTACACGGTAGATATTTAATATTAACGAGTGATATCTGGTACTAAAGTGACTATGTTCACTGTATACTTTGGCTACGCTTGGTATACTGCACTTTGGCGCCAAAACTCGCCTCTTTGCGTGTGTCGAATTAACTTGCATAAATCGTCGCTTCTGTCGTTAAAAATGACTGACTTACTTTGCATAAATGTACTTACTGCTTTTGCTCATAAATTATGCTAATAAGCCCACGTTAACTAGCTTTTACTTTGATTACCACCACATATTTTGCCGTGTACGTTGCTGTATAACGAATACGTCGTGTTTCACAGTGTATCGACTTATAATCTGCGTTATATTAATTATATCACACACTGTCAATATTAACGTATTTAACTTATACGGATGTCGATTAATTACTTTATGGCAGATATTTGTGGATATAATATTGGCTTACACGGCCTCTGATTAGCGCCTTTACATTCCGCTAATTACCACAGGTGTATCCTGGGTTAATATATGACGTCGACTGCCTGGTTTTCCCGCTAATCTATATGCCTTTAATTCCCGCAGAAATCGTATTTTCATCAATTCTGTCGTCGTCTGCAACTGCCCCCAAAACAAGACTTACATCAACCTACATTTCAAATTCCGTATTAAGCGATCACCATGTTATCTTATGGGTAAACGTTCTGCAATTGCAACACTGTCTTACTAGCCGTTGCTAGAATAGGGGCGAGTTTACCAACTGCGCGCCAAAAAGTCCTCCAATCGCCGCTTCGAGATTGTTTTCGCGGCTCAGTGGTTTTCTCACGCTGTTGCTATCTCCTCTATCGCCGTTCTCTTGCTGGGTGTAGGTATTAGTTCATGTTGGAGAGACACCACATGCCCAGTTCAGAGTGTCTATGCCGTTCAAGGTCATTTCACAGTCGAAAACTTTCACGCTGGTTGCTCGCGTCCACACTCAAGTCGCGGTCTCCTCTCTTCTCTCTCCCCCAACCAAGTTTATTAGGTCGTTTTAAAGCACAAAAGACAGTGTTTGTTGATGCACTTTCTTCCGTGAAATATGAGATGTTATAATAGTGACTTTTTCAGCGAAAGAACTCATAGTGTTAAATGTAGGTCTAATTTAAACAATAATTTCAACATCCTTGATTTTTAATTTCAAATGATAGCCACAACGAGCGGTATAGACCAGTGTTTGATATTTTAAAAATCGAACAGTAACTATAGATATCAAAGGTGAAAAACGAAATGCAGTGACTTCAACTACTAGTTAGGATTTTTAGAGTGTACATGATTTTTAAAGATACCAGGGTGAAAACGTAAGTGTCATTAGCAGATTTTCGAGTTCTTTAATTTTAGTAATCAAGCATTTCTTCATAATTTCAATATTGTAGGCTGTATAGTTACTTTTACATGGAAAGAACGAATAAAGTTAAATGTAGGTCAAATTCGAACACTAATCTCACTATTCTTGTTTTTTTTTCTATTTCTAACTAAAGCTAATAACGAGCGGCATCAACCAGTGTTTGNAATTTGAAAATCGAACAGTAACTTTAGATTTTAATGGTGATAAACGAAATGCAGTGACTTCAACTATTAACTTGGATTTTTAGAGATTACTTGATTTTTAAGTTTGAGTTCATTTTCTAATGACCCTAGAAGGGAATGGAAATAACACAGTATCCTTTCAGTCTTTTCAATATCTTTTTTGTCGCTTCATCCCCGACAAAGACGTATCTGACATATTAAACATTACAAGGGCTCTTCTAAAAATTTGCACCGTAAAAACTTTGTAATGTTTCTAACCTTTCAGAAGCAAAATTGTCATCATTCTCTACTCCCCTTTCTGTCCTTTTACCGGTGGTATATGACTGTACACTCGTTACCCTATCAGAGAAATCGGAGTTTTCATGTATCAAATCCCGCAAGGATAGGAGGGCATTAGACTCTAATCAAGCTGTCCTCCGGATGTTGCAAAAAACCCACTGCTTCAACACCTTCTCATCTTACCTTCCTAAAATTTACTTTTGTAGGACTGCTGAGGAAGGCATTGAGAGAACACCTAAGGGAACACCCAACACCTGTATAGGAGTTTGTAACGCTATTAATGTTTTGCAGGTGTTTAGTCACTTCAATGAGACATACTATATCTATTTCACTCAATTCACATTTAAATATCGTCATTTACAAGTATTTACAAGTTTAGTATTTATTATACCATGAATGGCAAGACATTCTTTATCCTTTTTGCTATTTTACCTCCTGTACAACCAACACCCCGTTATGAGCGAAGAATGTATCAGATGGAGACAGTTATGCTAACTGGCCTTCACAGACAATCGAACAACAAAGGCAAACATCATCATGGTCCGGAGATTGATATTGACCAAACAGAATCTTGACGTCGTAATTACATATAACTGCCTATATTGCCAAAACTTATACTGATTTTGTTGATCCAAATGTTATAACCATGTGTTTTGTTAAACTTTCAAGATATATATAATCTAAGATCACAGGAAAACTTCTAAGCGAAGTCATGAAATAAGTTCCGCTAATTTTAGCCACTGATGAAGCTATTTTAGTTTTAGAGCTCTACAAATATCATTAAGCAACTGAAGTGTGATTGACATTGAAATACCTTCTCACCAGAAGGCTAGAACTAGAATCCTTTTGTGCAAAAGGTTAACTTTCTCATCATGATCTCCATGATGGAGGATTCTTTGAGCAAATGTAAAGGCACTTATATCAAGTTAATTATGTTTTAGGACAAATATATCCTAACTCTTAATATCTTTATAGATTCATTTCGACCATGGAGAATGATAATGGTGTACCCAAGAGAAATCTTCAAACCAGCAAATAGAAGACTCCGCTGGGGGCGACGACAAGGTCTACCAACGACAAGGTGTACCACCGACAAGCCGACCCATTTTTTCTGGTGTTACTAGTCGGTGGGGTAGCGATCAAAATATCAAAGTGGGTTAGAATGACGCGGTCGTCCCCGACATTCTGTCCTACTTAAAAAAAGTGGCATAGCGTGACGGTGGTGAACCTTGTCGGGAACGACCCAAGAGTCAAAACGGGTTAGAATGACGCGGACGGCCCCGACATTCCGTCCCACTTCATAAAAGTGGCATAGCGTGACGGTGGTGAACCTTGTCGGGAACGACCCAAG
>KZ869137.1:37658-63767 GCA_003456935.1 Machilis hrabei | reverse complement strand
TTCCTGGTACTGTACGTACTCCTAAAGATCTAACAGATGGGGCTGAAATCTCAATTTCGAAAAAAAATTACTCTCATCGTTTTTCCCGTGGACTCCTCAATTGTTTACCTTACCGTTTCTCGTTTTATAATACAAACTTACCTCACACTGAAAACAGAACGTAACACATGTCTTAATGGTATAAATTACATTATCCCTAATTTGACTATGTTATTATTGTTATTTTTAATAGTATGGACAGACAGTGTTCTTAATACCAAACACCGATTCTAAACAATAGTACAACTGAGGTTACATAGACTTTTACCACAAACATATCTAGTCTACAGTTTATTCTACGATCATAGCACACACAGAACACATACTAAAACCAAATCAAAGAAAGGATACATTAAACATCTTTGTTAATTATGCCTTTTGTAACGAGTATGCTGCAATGGCATTTTTGTTAATAGTTTTTTGTAAAGGTATTAAAGCTGACGTTTATAAACGAAAGTTAACGAGTACTTCGAATCAAGGGATGGGTATTAAAGCAAGGAGTTATGTAGCCGAGGAATTTGTGTAAAAGACAAAAGAAGTTATTAGTAGATTATAGAGCACGAATCAAGAATGTTACAACAGTTTTCTATATACACACATTTCTTAACAGAACAAAATTGTTTTTAAACAAATAAGGACTATTTAATTTGCTGTAGTTGAAACCTCTGCCAATATTTCATCCAGCTATTAAAGGGAAAAGATAAGGCTTTGCATTCACTAGGAGAAAATTATGTGAAACACAACAGCAAACGTTACAATCTAAATCAACACAGAAACAAATATTAACCTCTTAGTGGCGCGCCAAAAGTGCTGCCCCCGTCCGTCGTGACACCACTCTCGCTTTCTCCTAAGCAACAAAGAAGAGACAAACATTAGATTAGTCATCAACTATTCTTTACTTAAATTAGTTTCTTTTAAGTCTATTGCAGACACAAAAACTTAAGATGTGCAGTAACAAAGGCTGTATGTATGTACAGCTTCTGGAATAGTGCAGATATAGAAGCAGTAAAGTTGTAACTATGCTAGTCAAATCTAAAACAGGCTGCCAAAATAGAGGCTTGGCTAGTAACTGCACTTAAATTAATTATTTGCCAAGTTCTTTTTATCACTAATTTGCGTGCCATTCTCGGCTTTGACTAGTGATGTAGTGTCCCTAACAAGGGCACTTGAAATTATCATACTGCAAAGTCATTTGAGTTACTTGAAGTTCTATATTTTGTGGGAGCAGCTGAAGTAACAGTAATATACCATTTTGGAATATCAGAAAAGTAAGCAACTGTAGCCATGGAAATGACGCCACAAGTAGCTCAAAAAACAATACGTACTTCTGTGGAATAGTTTACTAATGTCTTCATGTGAGGTTCCTTTGATATACCAACTCACATTGAATTTAACTACTTAATACATGAATTATGCTACATCACTGATAAAATGAACTACGTTTTTAGTCCCAGATTAAATTTATTTTTGTGAGTCTTAAGTGAACAACACTTCGTAACAGCTCCAAAAATGTCTTCGACTTTCCTAAAACGATCGTGATTTAATCACTTCCGTTGCTGTAATCTCAAAACACCTTTACTAGCATGGTACAGCACACTTCATACCACATAAAAAAATTACATTCGTCTGTTGTGACAAAACTCTGGACCACAACTACATTCCAGAATCACGTATGAAACGCTAACGGAATCTAACAATGATTTTTTAAAACTGTTATACCGAACAAAGCATTTTCTTCCATGCTCGTAAAAACACTTTATTGCTCTTTCAATACAACTATTTAAATCACATATTTTTAGCAAACTTGAACACAGATTCTGTAATTTCTGGACTCGAGTATTGCTGACTTATGAACATAACTTCTGATTTTGGCTAAAACTGTGAAAAGTTTTTCACTGACTTTCATTAGCATTCTTAACTTATCACAAATAACACATCTTTCCTCAATTCTCACATTATTTATGTCTGCTTCATGTCATGTTACTGNTTATGCAATTAAATATATTAACTACTGCACTTGTATATTTGTGCGCTTTGTCAATTGTCATTGTCAATCAAAACTCCTAGTTAGTTTATACTCTAAAATTACGTAAAACTATACAACACCACAAATTTTCACTTTCTATACGCATTTCCAAAGTAACAACGTAACCATGCGCTGCATGCACTGTCAAATAAAGACTCAAACTTAACAGACAATGTTACAGACACATCGACAACACAGAAAAAGAAACACAAGAAACGGGAATAAGGCTAAAAAACATAACTTGCAAAAATGTGTGAACCCAAACATATAATAGAAACGAAAAATACAATGAGCTGAATGTTGTTTTATACAGTGCCTCTTTCTGAATTTTAACAAATAAATACTACGTGAAAGAAGACGTGAAGATAACTGAAGACAGAGAGAGAGAGAGAAAAACAAAACTGAACAAGTTAACCAAACAGGCCCCCCATAAAGGACTGTTAAATCAAGGTACAGGCCCTCTACCTGCTAACTGGGAAGAAAATCCTGGCTGGGTACGAGAGGCAACACCAGAGATGACAGAAGAGGTATGGGTATGGGTATCGGGTTGAACGACTCTACGGATTACTGAGGTTTGACTANTTGTAACAGCAGACTGAGTTGCACTTTCTGTTGACGATACACTGTCTGAGTCGCCGACATCCGAAGGTCCCATTCTAANAACCCTTGTGGTGGTTCTTCTACGAATAACCCTTCTCATTCTACCATCCTCATCTTGTTCCTCAAATTCCTCTTCCTCGGTGGGTTCCTGTTCTTCCGATGCTTTCTTTAAGTATTCTTCCATTTTTATGTGAGCATCCGGTCCAGTAAAAGAAACCGTTTCTGGCTTAACGACCACCCTCCTCTGGACAATTTTTTTAACGTGTACGTTGCCTGCTTCGTCTACTTCCTGAGTTTCTTTTATGTCTTCTCCTGGGGCAAATTTTTCAATATATTCTTGCATTTGCTTGTCTGCATCAGGGCCTTTAAACACAACCTTTTCTATCTCTGACGGAAGCTCGACAGTCCTGTGAACGGTGCGAGAGAATCCTGCCGCTTCTTCTCCAGAGCCTTCCTCCCTAATGTCGTCGTCTGCCGGTTCAATAACTTCTGTTACAAACGGTTTGGCTGCCGATTCTCCTGGCTTTTTATAATGGATAACGGTACGCGTATTGCCATCGGAATCGGTAAACGTTTCGGTTTGAAAGTTACCTTCAGTGTCNAAAAACCCAGAAATACCCTGATCAGCAAAAATGTGACGCACATCGTCATATCTACATCCTGGTGAAGCCTTTGCATCTAGGTCTAGATTATCTGTACTTGAAACCATGGTATTTGAACCTCCGCTTGTAAAGCTGGATGACATAACAGAGTCTGTTTCATACTGGTATGTTGCATGTGTTGCCGTAGAACTGCTGGGCTCTAACGAGTCAGTACTGCACAACATAAGATCTCGAGGAATTTCGTGATCTCCACTGTCTTCCTTCCCACTAGAGCTAAGATCACCTTCACGACCACTAGAACTGCTTTGATCATGAGCTCCAGCTCCATGAAGGGAATCTGAGTCACCACCAAGANCACCNGCTTGTAAAGACGTATCTTCTATTGAATCACCACTATGAACGTGAGTGCTCTTTGCAGCTGAGGTTCCTAATTCAAGGGAATCTGTTGAGGTAGTTAAAAGTTGAGCCTGGAGTTCAATTGAGTCTGCTGAACCAATCATTGAGTCTCGGGATTGTGCCAAGGCATTTTCCAATTCAATGGAATCAATGCTTGCTGTCATGAGATCTTTTCCAGCTTGGAATTCAATAGAATCTGCACTGGTGGTCATTATAGTACAAGTTCTAGTAACTGTACTAAATTCTAAAGAATCTGTACTAGTTTGTAAAGCATCAGATTGCTTAGAGGAGCTTTTACCAGCCTCCAGAGAATCAGTGCTAGCTTGCATTACATCACTAACACCAACTGCAGTTTCCATCAAGGAATCTTCATCCTCTCGTTCACGTAGTGATTCGATGTCAAACTGTGTGGCTGTGGAGCTTTGGCCTGTACTTTGAACTGATCCACCACTCGTGGTTCGGATTGCTACTGGATGCTGCGTAGGAATAGTTGTACCTATCTCAACCTGAGATTTTTCAAACATTATTTGTTCTAACTGTTGAGTGTATGGTTGATCTAAATCAAGTTCTGGAACCTGAGCTTCTTCAAGTGAATCTGCATCCCCATCTTCACGTCCAATGGACTCGGTTTTATCAAGGATACTACTTTCTGTACCTTCTGGACTTCCTGATCCTACAATATCAGTGATAGGTACTGCTTCTTTTCCAAACTTTTCCACGTTCGACTGCGCTTGTCTGATTATCTCGTCTATTTCAAACATTCTTCGTTCATAATCATCAGAATCAGAACCTTTACCAGCTTCTGACAGAGTTTCACAACTTTCAGACTCCGATANCTGACTTTCATGACCCTCTTCTATTTCAGATAGCAGAGCTTCTTCTTCTCTGGCTTTTCGTTCAATCTTTTCCGCCTCGATACACGCNCTTTCTAAACCCTCAAACTCCTGAAGGGATGATAAGGATACATTATCTCCTTGACTACTTTTGGTTTGACATCGTTGGCCATTTAAAGAATCTTGAGATCCAAGGCTCTGTCGCCGGGAACCATCACTCGATACCTCCCTTTCAAGATTCTCAAACTCTTGAAGGGAATTCANGGAAACGTCATCGTGTTCACCACTTCGAGTAAAAAACTTTCGACCAGCTAGAACATCATATTCTGGCGTACTGCTCAAAGAATCCTTAAGCCGCCCAACTTCCCTTGGCTCAACATCAGTCATTTCTTCTTCTTCACGACGTTCTTCAATATCTTCAAGTGGCTGATGAAAAACTTCTTCCGACCCACGTTCAAAATTCATTCCATATCCATCACCTTGGAACTGCATTTCAATCCATTTCTTACCTTCCTCCACGTCTTTATCAAACTCAACTTCTTCTCCTTCAAGTTCTGTTACACTTGGTCTTTCAAATGACATCTCATAGCCATAGGTACAACCGGTTTCATCAACTGAACTTGAAGATTTGGTTCGAGTAACTACAGTTTTAGTAATGATTGTAGTATCGGTTACCTCAGTGTCGGGTTCAGTTTCTACTGAATCTGTAGGAAAAAATTTTACTTCCGTTAATCGAGCTGATGTTGGCGGAGGAGAAGAAACCAACAGATCTTCAGGTCCATCATCTTCCTCTTCTTCTTCTTCTGGAGCAGCCACAAAGGTATCACCTTCCAATGACGTCTGTTCCTTTGACAAAACAACATAATCTTCTGTTCCAGCAAGTTCCGACTTCTCTATGATCTCAAAAGATTCTTCTTCATCTAGTGAATCTGATTTTGCAATAAATGTCTTTTCTGAAGTGGAAAGAGTTGTTTCTACTGTGTCTCTAGTTTCTGATTCACCATCATCAACATCAACATCATCTGAAAACATAGGTGGTGGTGGATGTTCTGGTATTTCAAATTCTGTTTCTTCTAATATTGTGTCACCAAGATCGTCGTCAAGAATATATTCACGGCCTTGATCAGTCTCCGTTTCTGAAGATTTTTCAGAGGCATGGCTAGAACCAGAAGCTGGTGTCTGGGGAGCTGATTTACTTTCTGCCGTCTCTTCTTTGTCGTAATCTGGATAAGTGAATTCTTCATCGAGAAGTGGTGTCAAGTGCTGTGTGACTGTAATATCTGGAATGTCAGATGCTGATGAAGATAAATCNAGTATGTGNATCTTTTCTTTTGGAGAATGTTCACTTGTTTCTAGTTCNTGTTTTTCTGCTCGTATTTTTTCTGATGGCACAGGAACCACCTCAACTGGACCTTTGCGATCTTGAAACGCTTCTTCCGATTCCGCTTTATCGTCTTTGTACTGATCACTCTTCTCTTCTCTGATAGGACTCACATGGGAAGCGTATTCTGCTGTACGACTAAACGCACCAGAATATTCTTGCTCTAACTCAGTTACACTTGCTTGTGCTTCAGACGAAAACTCTGGTGTGTCATCTTTTATTTCATAATCGTCTACTGGCTCTGGTGATAGAGGTCTTTCTATTGGATCGTCTACTGGCTCTGGTGTCAGAGGTCTTTCTATTGGATCGTCAATATCACGGCTTCCATCTGAATGTTGTTTCATTAATTCCGTTAATTCCGAGTCTGGACGATCATCAGAGAACCCCATTTCAGAAGAAAAGGGACGCTGTCCTTCCGAGTCAGATTTACTCACCACAGATTCAGCATGGGACTGAGGACGGCTTTCCAAGTCTTTTAATTCAGATTCCGGTCTATCTAAGTCCTCTTCTGCAGGATATTGAATAGAATAGCATTCATCGCCTTCTTGTACCACTTCTTCTTCTACATATATCTCCTCTACTTTAGCTAGTTCTTGCTGCCTCAGTTCTCTCTGAAATGCCTGATCTGCTTCCGTCTCAAGCGATTCTTCTAATTTCTCTACTCCACTTTCTTTGCCTTCACATTCATCAACATCCTTCTTCTCGTCATCTCGCCCTTCTTTCAAAGTCATGGCCCTGGGAGTCTGATATTTATCACTTTCAGCCAACTCTTCTGTTGATTCTGGAATCGCCCTGCTTTTAAGTTCGGTTCCAGCTGCCAATACGTCTGTTTTATGACTTGAAGAGATCAGAGTCACTCTACTGCTACTATCACTACGTCTATGTCCTAATTCTCTTTGTTTTGTGCGTGTTTCTTCATAATCGTCGTACTCAGGGATGTAATCGACTTCGGTTGGTCCATTGCTTTGAGGATGGTGCTGCACACCTTCTGTTTCAGATGCCTCTGAAGGTCTCACTTCAGATGTAACTTGAGTGCATACACTTTGTACACCAGAAGCACTTGAGATTAAAGATGTTGTTATTGTTACAGCATGAGCTTCTGTGAATATTGTAGATGCTGGATGAGTTGATGTTCCTGAATCTGCTGTGATAGGAACCTGTGAACTATCAGGCTGTACGCTAGCGGCTGTTATGTGAGGCAAACACTGACCCTCTACACTGGTTTCTAACTCATCCTTGGATTCTGAAGAAAGGCTTAGCTGCTCTGACATTCCCGATACTGTCATTGCACTAAACTGCTCCGATGTAACGGAAGCATCCATTTTATCAGAATCAGTTTTACCTTCAACCACAGTACGCACAGCACTTTCAGACATACTAGAAATGCTGCCACTCAACAGGCCATCATCTTGTACAATAGTAAATTTGTCTTCACTATCCTCAACCATTTCTTCTACTTGAGACTGAGGAGATTCAGAATGTGGGCTTTCAACTATTATAGGTCTTGGCTCTGGGTGGAAAGTCATTTCACTAGAGCGCTTCATTCGAGACCTCTCTCCCGAAGATGGCCGGTCATAACTTTCGACTCTGTCGTGTGCAGAGCTCTCAGTAAGTTCGGCATCTTCAGTTGAAGTGCTAGTATCTGGTATTTCTAGACTGGCAAATTCAGCAACTTCTTCCTCTGTTATCATTTCAAAGGGACTCATAATTTCCTGAGAAACGTCAACAGCTTCAGCACCACAGACATCTGAATACTCTGTTGTAACTGCAGTGATGGTTAATGGTTGATTATACAAAACTGAATCCATATCCAACCGCGATAAGGAATCGCCTCGAATGACATATGTTGGAATTTCAGTTTCATATGGCTCAATGACCCTTTCTTCTGCTGTTGATGGTCTGCGCCCCTCTTCACCTTGGTCATCATCAAAGATAATAGTTTCTGCAGTGCCTTCCATATCCCTTTCTAGCTCTAAAGCTGATGGTACCAAAGTTTCAGATGTTTCACTTGATATTTCAAGACTTGCTAAATGGCCCGAACTTTCTGAGTCAAGGGATTTCATTGACTCACGAGAGCTGAGTGAGCTTACGGCAGTATGAAATTCCTGAGATGTAGTAGATCGAGTAGAATGCTCTTGCGAAGTGAGCGCTGACTCGTATTCAGAGGACCCTGCTGTTCCTGAGCCACCAGCCATTAGTATTTCCACATCAGAAGAACAGGGTCGACTTGTTGTTCGGCCACTTTCAGAAGTCTGCTCGAAAGAATAGTAATGGCTTTCTCCTGAACTTGACCAAGCGTCGAGATCAGCTGCTGATCGGCGATCTGCTCTAAGTGTACTACGTTCGTCACGCGATCCGGAGCTTGACGACTCAGCATCTGACTTTCTGTCTCGTCTTGTTTTAGGCCGACGTAGAACAACACCAGTTTCACGTAAATCTTGGCGTTCTTCACGGGAAAGGATTGCACCAGCACTTCGCTCTTCTTCTAAAACCAACATTTCCGACATGTAACGACGTCCAGATGGTTCCTCGTCACTCACAGGCCTTGAAGTTTCTTCCTGGGAAGATTTTTGAGATTCTTCACTAGATGTTCTTTGCACAATGTCATGTATCCTAGAGGGTGGTAGATCAAATTTAACACTCTCGTGATGCTTAGTGGTTTCCAACAT
The DNA here is from genome assembly GCA_003456935.1 of Machilis hrabei. Taxonomy (NCBI): domain Eukaryota; kingdom Metazoa; phylum Arthropoda; class Insecta; order Archaeognatha; family Machilidae; genus Machilis; species Machilis hrabei. The sequence continues at coordinate 55,221 of KZ869137.1, read as the reverse complement.
TAAGCTTGCATCAGCTTCTGTTGGAGCACTTCCTGCTAGTAAACTTTCAGCAGACTCGGTCAAACTAGATTCCAGTTCATGTATATTTTCTAGGATTTGCACTTGTTTGGTGTCTTCTTGTTTAGGTTCTATTTTCTGAAATATTGATGTAATTCCTCCTTTCTGAAACACTGATGTCATTCCTCCTTTGTCTATTTTATGTTCCAAGATAGTTGTTTCAGTAATGCCTTTCCCCATCTTGTCTTTTTCTTCCAGAAGTTGTCTTTTTCTGTCTTCAAAGTCCTTGTAATATCCTGTTGTCACATCAGATCCAATCATTTCCTGAACTCGAGTAGTTGATACTGTTGTATAAGACTTAACCACTTCTTCCTTGGTTTGTTTACTCTCTTTATGAACATCAACATTTTCTGTAACTTCAGTTATGAACTCAGAGCCAGGCCCAGTCTCTTTTTTGAACGTTGACTCAAAAGAAGAACGTTTTTCAGTTTTCTTATCTTGCTGCGTGGTTGAAAACTCGTGTGATTTTTCTTCTGCTGTTTTCTTGATACGTACGTCATCCAGCTCCGAACCCTTTTCTTCAGTTATAGTTTCAGCTTTAGCAGAACTTTTTTCTGTTTTTGTCACCTCTTCTGATTTCTGCTCTTCAAGCTGCTCCTGTTTACTTGCTTGTTNTCCATCTTCTGTTTCTTTAACTGTCTCTGTTATGGATGCTTTGCCTTCGAGTTTAGTTATTTGACTAACAGCTTCACTGGAATCCGATTTTTGCTGTATTTCTTTATGACCAGTTTCAGTCAATACTTTCTCCATGGATGTCTTTGCAGTAACACTTTCCTTCATTTGCTCTGCGGATGAACTATCTGATACTGTAATCTCGGTGGTCAAGTCACCTTCACTGCTATCAGCCTTTTCTCCATCTTCTTGACTGTCAAGAAGTCTCTTTTCAACCAAACAAGTGCCTGCTACATGCTGTTCAGCCTTAGCACTTTCTTTAACCGTGGCCATAACAATCTCTTCGCCTTCACTGATATCAGATTTAATAAGTGTTATGCTGTCTTCTGTTGTAAACGAATCTCCTTCAGAAATCAACTTAATTTCAGTGACTTCTTTATCTCGAACTACACTTTTATCTTTTGCAAGCCCTGTTTCGTGGTAGCCTGTTCCTGAGAGCTGGATGCCTTCTAAAACCACACTTGTGGCTTTGCCTGTTGTCTTTTGACCGGATGTTTCATTGTCAATAACCGATTTAGTTTCCACAAGAGATTGCTCCTTAAATTCAACTTCTATCCCTTCTTTGATAGTTTTATCATCCTCCAACACCACTCTCTTCACACTTTCTTTTGATTTTACAGTCTTATCTGCCTTAGAACCATCATCCTTTTCTGCAGACCATTCACGATGTACAGAATCTCGAGTAACTTCCTCTTCGTGCACAAGAGGCTGTACTTTTGCATCTGTTTTCTCTGTAATCTCCTTTTGAGCTTCATCTTGATGTTTTCTTTCACCTTTCTTTTCAGAATCTTTGACAATCTCTTCTTCAATTCTTTCATCAATTTTCTTTCCAACATCGTCATATGTTAGACCTTTAAACTCGAATTCTGAGGGTGACTGTTCTTTTTTAAGATGCGACTCATACTGTTCCTCTAGCAATTCTTCTTGAGCAGCCTCGAGAGATTCGCGTACTTCTGCTAACGTTTTANGCAGAGCATCTTCTTCGGTCATACTTTTTAATCGCTCGACACGGCTTTCAGGAGGCGAAAATTCCACTCCGCTACTACGAAGGTCTTCGTCTGTTATTTCAACACTTTCTGTTTCAGTTTTAGAAAACTTTCTCTTCATTTCTAATGCCTTTTTAGCAATAACTGATTGAAGGAGTTCAGCTTCCATCTGATCAAAATCTTCTCTTTCAGAAATTTGCTTCAAATATTCTGCCACTTTGCTTTCGGTTTCTTCAACAGTCATTTTTGAGTCAACAATAGGCACCTCATGTTCAGTGTCTCCTTCTGCAGATTCTTCACCACCCAGGGACATGATACTAGTTCTTCTTGCAACTTCGACTTCTATTTCTTCAAGGACTTCTTGTGCGATTTTGCGAGCTTCTTCAGGTGTAATGTGAGAATCATGTGCAGCAAGACTTGTGTCTAACACTAGCTCTTTAACCTTTACAGTTTTATCCACAACAATGCTTTCAACAACTTCTGTAGTGGTCTCTTCAGGCTGTTCCTGTACAGGAACTTCCCATACAGTGTCTTGTACTTCTTCTTGCGACACAAACATAGGTTGTTGTGCAGATACGTCTTCATGATAAGTTGTGTCTGTTGTTGGATCTTGTTTCTCACGTTGCGCCTCATCTGCTTCAGATATTATCCTTTCAAGCTCATCATCGATTTCTTTTACCTTTTCGGTTTCTTCTGTTTCGCTCTTATCGACATTCACTTCAAGGGAATCAGATGATTTGGTCACCGTCTTCAGTTTCTCTTTCATGACTTCATGAATAACTTCGTAGCTTTCAGGACCTGCAGATGTAGGTTCTATTAACTCTACTTCAGCCAAATGTTGTTTTTCCTCTTCAGTAAGATCAGTCGTCCATGTTGTCTTTACAGCCGTCATTCCTGCACTTTCTAAAACCTGTTGTTCATCACCCTCTACTTTGTGAAGTGTTAATTTAATACCTTTTTTTGATCTGATTTCCGAGGCAGGCTCCTTCAGTGATTCACCTTCATGAGGAATGGTAAGTATGGGAGTTCTGGTAGATTCTAAAGTACTGGTGTCAGTCGTGGTGATATCTAGTTGCTGGGCTGTATCCTCTTCAGCACGTATGCTTATTGTTTTGGCGTGCTTTGTTTCTGGTGATGTTTGCTCATCATCGAGCTGTTTCTGTTTGGAAGGTTCAAGTTCTTTAATTTTTTCTTTGGACGATTTTCTTTCAAACATTGCCATTTTCTCTTTAAAAGATATGCCTTCTGAAGAATCTTCTGTAGTTCCTGACTCAATTTTTTCCTTCTGTAGTTTCTTTTCTTCAGGAACAAGAGACTCTATCTTTTCATCAANTTCNTGAGTGAATATATCAGTGTGAATCTGGCGACTAACTAAAGTTTCTTGATCAAACTGCCTATCAGCCTCAGGAGTACCTTCAGGATCTATAGACTTATGCTCAGGTGATGCTTCTTCTGGTGTTTGCGACATCTGTTCTGCTATTATTTCTTGTTTAATTTGTGCTTCAAATATCTTCTTTCTTGCCTTTACCCCAGCAAACGCAACCTCCAATTCTTCTGCAGGTAGAGAGGCAGCTCGTTCATAGGTTCTTCGCACAGTCACCACAGGTAAGCTTTCACGTCGTGTTTCTCTAGCTTTGTCCTCAAATAACAACTTCTTGTCTTTGACACAGGAAGGTTCAGTTTGAGTTGGTGAAATGGAATGTTNTTTTTCGTCTCCTTTGTCCAAACTCTCGTCAACAAACCCCTTATTATCAAAAGCCATGGACACACCTTTCTTTGACAAATATTCTGCTTCAGAATCACTACTTTCAGTAAGGGAAATCTGACTTTCACGCGTTTTGGCAGGATGAGGCAATGCAGCTTTTGGCCTTGGGGAATCTTGCTCTGATCCCTCTTCTCTATCAGAAATATCAGATCCTGTGATAGTAGCCTGTTTCATATCAGCAGTTAATCTCATTCTAATTGTTGAATCACTCAGCGTTGTGTCAGTATCACTTTCTGTCTCAGATTTAATTGGTAAACCTGTCTCAGGAGGTGCAGTAATAAGAGTTGTGGTAGGGGTTGTAGACGCAACTGCCTGAGAAGCGAACGATGCCGTTACAGTCTGGACCGTCGTGGCTTCTACAGCAGATGCCTCTGCGGAAGAGAAAGACAGACTTGTAGACTCAGTCATTTCTGTCCTTGATGCCATATCTATTGTTTTGGTAACTTTTTTCACTGGCTTCACAGACTCTACAGCCGTTTCTTTTCCTGTAGTCATTTGTTCCCAAAATTTTCTGCGGTCAGAGTAGCTCTGAATGGTATCCTGAATACCACTACTTTCTTCTGTTTCTTCACTAGTCTCTTCATACTTGACGACATCGTCCTTATCATCATCATCTTTTTCTACGAGTCGTTTTGTTACCGTCTTAGTCATTGTCATAACCGTTGTTTCGGAGGTGATGTCTGAGGGTGAAACACCAACTTTTACTCTAATATCTGGAGCAAGCTGAGAAGGAGGACCAATAGGCGATACCTCCCGAGCTACTTCGGGTGCTACAGGTTCGAGCGGAGAAGACTGAACTCGGAAAAACTTATCNTCATGCGTTTCGGGTTCATGAGCAGATGGGTGTCTGGGTTTTGGTTTAGTTGGCTGAGGGTAACCTGTTGCTGCCTCCCTATGATAGGTTTTGTCTAAGGGTGGGGAGGGAGCAAAGTGTTCCTCCACATCTGTGTCCTCTGCCCGCACCAACCCAGCTCCCCCATCTTTTTGTCTGCTCACTAGAATTGAAGGGTAGGAAGGTACGTTAGTCACAAGCTACAAGAGTTAAACAGTTACAAAGTTTACACTGGCGAGAGACAGANAGATGACTGCTGACTACACAATTTAATACAGCTAACACAAATNTATTCCTTTCCACTCTAATCTGTTAGAATTGGTTTCCATGCAAGCTAGAAAATAGACAGAATATTAGAAACACTAAAATATACGTGGAGCTCTCTTTAAGCTTCATACAAAACTGAACAGTAAAAAAGTTTTTGAGAAACTGGGGAAACCCCCAAACACTTACACTAAATCCTGTTAGGCCTTGCAATGTTTAAATACTGTGTTAGTACATTATTAAATAAAGTATATAGTCCACGAAACTGTAGAGAAATACTGGAGAAAACACCAGGTACACCAGGAAAGTGAAGAAAGTGCTAAAAATATGTCAAGTTAGAGTGAAATATTACCCAAAGAAAAAAAAATATATATATATGATGTCTACCTTCTATTCCTGTATCTGGTTCTGCTTGCAGCATCTCTTCATAATAAAAACCACCTGGCCCAACGGGCACAGAATGAAACATCTCTGCAGAGGGTGAAGACCTTTTCTCAGAGGTTATTGTTTTTCTAACTACAATGACATTTTCACCTGGTTCAACAAACTCTTCAACAGAAACATTATATCCTTCNTGACGGCGCTCTTCGTCATCAGAGGATACAGGGTATTCAAGGTANGATTCTTGTATTGTTTGCGTTCGAACAGACGGGACTTGAGTACTGTATGGTGTGCTTGCAATCACATCTTGTCCATCATTTTTGATGACCATTTCCTCCTCAATTGATTGCAAGGAAGGTGACCGAGACCCACTGTCAAACGGATAAGCACCATGCGTGTCGCCATGGTACACAAACTCATCTGCTGGTAATGAGTTTAGATCTTGAGTTTCAGTGAAATCTTCAGATGGAAAAACTGTTTTTGTGATAATTTCTATCGGTTCTTTGGAACTAAAATTATCGCTAAATGCTGGATAATCTGTTGAAACNTCCAGAAAATCCGTAGGCTGCACACTAGATTCCGACACATTAACTAACATTGAGATTTGGGAGTCAACATCTCCAAAAGGAATGCATTCTATCTGGTGATGTTCTACACGAGATACTGGCTGTGCATCACTAGCAGCAGAAATGTGGGGAAAAGTNTCTTCTGAATACGCATCACCATCATATTCTTTTCTCTCNTCATTTAAGTCGTAATCATCATCTAATTTTTTGGAGTCATCGTAGTCATTTTCGTAAACCTCTCCAGAAAAGATGTCCTCATCTGCTTTGTGGTTCCTGTCATGCGCTGGTGTTTTGTCTCCATGCACTGCCAATTCAGGCTCTACAACATTAGTTCTAGTATCCTCGCTGCCATGCACATCAAGGGTGGTAGGAAGTACAGGGCCTTGGGGAAAAAAAGGAAGAAAATAAACTTAAAAGGTTCTAAGCACAAAACTAAAAAAAAATCACTGTAGCATGTTCTAGTGAATTGTTACAGTAAATTCTTAGGAGGAGGGGATTTTCACACATAGGAATAAAAAGCAAATCAAATCTGAAAAGTGCACACAATCACAAAACAAGAAAGTCGGGTAAGGTAAATAGCAGACATCATCACAAATTATACATATATTTCTGTCCTGTCTGTAAGTGACAAAAATTCATTAGTAATCATTAAATTACAAAAAAACTCGTACTATTTTAAAACATGCACAGAAGATTAGTACTGCCTGCACAAAAGTAACAACACACTATTTAATGAATGAGTAAATTCAAACACTACACAACCTGAGACAATGACACAATGATACTTACAATGGTAAAACGTAAAAACTTAGTGTATATTGATTTACCATCAAAAGAATAATGGCTTATGTTAATCAAAGGAATTATAATTGTCATTACAAAACACGTTAGGATGGATCAGTGCATTCCATATTATAAAAATGCACCATGAAGGTGCACACCACTGCATGCTTATTTGTTTATAGTTAACATTCTTCCCTTACCGCCAAGTCTCACATTTTCCCTAGACTTCAAAAACATTTATCTTTACAAGGAGAGACAGAAAGCTGTAATAAATATGCAATCTCTCCATCCTGAAAATGGGTTCTTTAAGTACACTTGTGACAGTGATCTACAAGTACGTTCTTTACCATCAATATTATCTTGTTTCATAGTAGAATATAAGGGGGAACGAAGAACTGGTGGAATATAAATGTGTAACGGCGGTGGCGTGGGTCGCTTTACAAATAAGAGGTACAACAATATCAGAGCAGAAAATAGAGCTTCAGATTTAAATTGACCACCCTATGTCCTAATCTGCTTCTTAAACCCACTTAATCTGCATTCGTACATCCACTCCTATACTACGACACTATATATTGCAGGGGCTGTTCTCTATCAATACCAGAATGGTTAACTTTCTTAAACATATGAACGTGCAAATCATAATGCTACAGTTTCTGGTTTGCTACAGACAAAAATTCTGTAGCTCTTCAATGAAAAAAACAATTACTGGGCACTCTAAAACCAGTGTGTCGAATGTCTCAGGCTTCCATTACTTCATTTGTAAATAAGATACAAAAATAAAGGCACAGCACTGTAGTNAAGTTATAATACAATAAATGCATGATATACATATACACATTACTTTAAATAAATTAAACAACATAAAAACAGGTAATGCTAAGTGAGAACTAAGAAAAAATATAGTTAGTAATTTAAAAAATATCTACAAAACTAAAATAAAAAATTATAAAACTGGTAAGTGTTTTTGTGAAACAACTATTGTTTCTATGACGAAAAGCAGTTGAAATCCAACATAAAAATGTTAACTTGTATTAGAAGTCACGCTCTATTATACATAAGAAGTTAGGCACAGTAATTAGTGATTTTACGTCAGACTACATGTGTACCTTGCAACGCATTGCTATCAGCTGGAAGCTCCACATCCAGTTCTCTCTCTGGTGTATCAAGGTCATGCGAATCCCAATCTTCTGAAACATCTTCTTCGATCATCGTGGTATACGCCTTTTGAAAGTCTGACTCTGTGCCATCAAATTCTTCCGTCGAAATTTGCGACATCATGCGTTCAAACACGACCTCTCGCCCGTCCTCGCTTCCCTGTTCTTCTTCCATTGTCTGAGATGCCATTCTCTCAAACTTTCGGTCTACCTTCTTTTGTCGTTTGGCATCTTTGACCATTTGTTCCAAAATTTCAGTACTGTCTTCAGTCAACACTTCCTGATGCTGTTCGCCTTCCTCGAAAGAGCCTAATCGGAATGTAGCTTTGCGAGTACTGGACAATTCAGATGCTGCAGCCCCTTCTTCTGACAGAGGTTTAGCTGCTGCTCTCTGCTCTTCAATAAAGGATGAGGACAATGGAGGTAGCGTATGAGCCATGATATCTGGTGAGGAACTGACTTTCGTAAGACTCTGAACCTGGTGCCCTTCTACTGGCTCTGTAACAATGTAAGCTTCCCCAAATGTGACATCGTCACCAGACTGGAGGTCAGAAACATCCAGTGGCAAATGTCTGTTATGGAAACGTAGTTCCTGGTTTGAAAACTTACGACGTTGCATTGTAGGGGTAGTAACGTAACACTTGGACGGACTGCTGTCAACATCTTCCATGACACGTTTTACGCCTGGAACCTGTGGTTTTGGTGTACTGCTTTCTGGAATGGTTCCATCATCACCCTTGTGACTTGTTTTAACATGAGGTTCCTCTTCAAGTAAACTTTTTACGTGTGTACTTTCTGAAATACTTTCTTTACTAGGTGAGAGGAGTTCATCTTCAAAATCTGGTACATCATCTTCAGTTTTGGCATCTGAAGGATCTAGGTCATTTTTTGCAAAATGTTTACTAAACGCATCTCCGAAACTGAGTTCTTCGACACATGCAACATCACCTGATGGACTTGTTGATCCTATACCTTGCATTGTTGCACTTAAGGACTGATTGTCTAATAGAATGTGATCTAAAAGCCCAGAATCAGGAGACATCATTAACGAATCTGGAGTAGCTGTTCCTGTGCCTGTGCTTAACTGATGTTGTAGAGAAGCTGGAATGGTTTGCTGTTCATCTCTTTTCATCGGCTTCTCTTGTTCCAACTTTGGCAGCATCTCTTCTTCTTCTTTACTTCTAACTTTTGTTGATTCCTTGACCTCCCAATCATCTTCCGATCTTCCCAGCCCTGCAAGATCATCACACCTCCCTCAACTTCAACGGGTAAAACTCGGAACACTGTGGCATTANGTATGAGTCAACATCAAATTATTTGTGCACCTCCAAAACAGTCTGTTAACAAAATCTAATGACACTGAAATATTTCGAGTCCCAAGATCATAAATGTGAAAATAAAAATGGAGGAGAGTAAATATATGTGATATTGACTACACGCATGTTAAGTAGAGCTTTCCTTGTTGCAGTTTTCCTACTTATCAAAATCCAAACAGAAACACCACAACAAACTATGGNTTGTTTAATGAAAAGGAAATACATTTTTAAGACATAGTGTTACTAATGAATGTAATACTTAATTACACAAAAGTATAGCGTCTAATATTAAACTATTTGTCCAGTAAACCATGAAATATCATTGATCGTATTTAAAGTACAGTTGGTGCACAAACTTTGTATTACAAATTCAGTATAAAGTCTTTATGTTTATCACAATTATCTGGAGCTGTAGGAGATGAACCAACCAAGTTCATGCTGTTAGATTATACATACTACACGATAAAAACTGTAAGGTTTAATTTAATCAGTACAAGATCTGTGGTTTAAAACAAAAAACGCCACAACATTCTTCCATGCTATGTAACACAAGAGCATTGCTCTTACCTCGCAGAGGTGTCACGAGTTCAGGATAGTCGTCGCTGTAGAANCCCCAGTATTCACCTGGGCAGGGTGGTGGTTCAGGAACAACCGGTGCCATGTACCACAGGTTCATTCCCTCTCCAGGTGGTGCCGGTTGAGGTGGTGGGGTCGGGCTGGGAGCCATCAGTCTTCGCGTAGGAGTCATACTCTTTCGAGTTCCTTTTGGAGGTTCTGATGTGGTTTCAGTGGGAGGATGTTCCCCAATTATTTGATTAACTTCAGTATCCAGTGCATCCAAGTCGGTTGTTTCCACCTCTGGGTCGACAAACTCACGTATGCTTCTAATTTCAATGGCTTCTTTACCAGAATCGGAAGTTTTGACAAGTAATTTTATTTCAGCTTTTACTGGACAACCTTCTTCAGCAATTTCTGAGGGTTCGCTTGCTATTTTTGTTTCCTCTGGCTGATGCTTTTCTGATTTTAAATGCTCCTTTACTTCCTTTTCTAGTATGTCTCCCACAGGTATTGATTTTAAACTTTCTTGTGAAGCGTCAGCAACCTGTGTCTGGGGCAGGGAAGAAGTTTGCAACACTACTGTCTCTTTTTTAATGTCTGGAGTAGAATGTTCTTCTTCGGGCTTTTTCTCACTGTCCTTCTTGATACCTATGGAAATATCATCAGCTGTGTAAGAGGTAACATTTAGGTGATCACATTTTGAATTATTGTTTATTAAGTTGCCAACATCATCTTTTGTGTTCCCTGTTTGGTTAACTGTCCTAGTACCCTCTTCCTCTCTTGCAATATTATGAGAAAAACAGACATTTGTTGCACTTGGCACATCTGATGTCTGGTTAAGTTTGGTAACTATCTGAGCGGGTCCTACAACAACGTTTTCCTCTGACAATACTTCATACCTGTCTCCTTGTTCAGAATGTGTATGAACTAAGGCTATGCGATTATCTTCCTGAAGTGTACAAGTTTTGTTGTTTTCAAATAGATCTTTTCGTTCTAGTACTACAATGTCACTACCACCACTGTTTTCCAACTTTCCGCCATTTTCTTTATTAAGTGTATCTTGATTCAGTACAGGNTCCTTCTGGGTTTTATCTCCTCTGCTTTTACTGTAAATTGTTTCTGTTTCTGGCACTAATATTTGTGCTGTTAGTTTTACAACGGGTTCAACGACAGCTTGTGCAAGAGATTTCTTATCTCTCCCTATCTTTTCTGAGGCCTTCTTTGCCCTCTTGCCTTTCCTGAATATTGGTTTTCCATCTATTTCATCTGATGACGGAGGTTGGGCAACATTACCTGATTTGTCTTCAATGGCATCCCAAACACTATCAGTGGTTTCCAACATGGTGTTATCAAAAACTGAAGCAGAAGCTGTGTCTACAGAGGAAGATGATAACTTTTAAAATGCCACAACGTAAAAAATTAAACAAAACCTTAACATGAACGCTGTCTAGCACAGGAGGTTTATGTGCTCACCGGGGCAGAACTCAAAAGTTTAGTTCTTCAAATTCTATTGGAAAACCGTGCTCGTTTGACTCAACGAACAAATTACTGATGCTCTAAAATACATTACTTTTAAGAGAAATGTGACTTATTCCCTCCAAAGTAGTTAGTACCTTCTCCAAGTTTCTGCAACACTGCCTTGTGTCACTTAAAAAGATAACATTTCTATAAGATTGTTTGAGTGTGAGGATCTACAAAAAACAATGCACATTATTCTGCCAAAAGCTGAAATAATACCTTTGATGGCTCCCTTTGGAAAGGGTATTGAAATTCACTGAGCAGCATCAGCATGTGTCATAAACTACCTAGGCTGTAATTCTACTAGAAAGTGATTACCACGTTTCGTCTAATGAAAGCTGGTTAATTTTCTATAAGCAGAAGAACTGCAACAAGGAACAACTTGTACAATTTATGATTAGAAGTATAATCTATATATTATACCACACNACATATATTTCTTTATATTGGAACAAAATCACTTCTTATTACTAGCATAAAAGAAGCTGCCATAATTCTCAGTAAAAAAGCTGGTAATTACCGCAAATGAAATATAATAAAAAAAATAAAAAATACACCTCACACGAATGACAAATGAAAGAAGTGATGGAAAAATAAAAACTAGCTAAACACTACAGGCATTTAAATATATGCTGTTCCTTGTTCTGTTCTCTGATTCTGTAACTCTAGTAGCTGCAAGCATTTTGTTAACATGCAAAGGAGGACACACATGCAAGAAATACATGCAAGGATTTCAAATATCTTAATATCAGTTATAAAAACACACACACACAGTTGCACTGACACAAAATCAATTATATTCAAAGCAGCTGCCCAGTAATTGCACCTCGGCGTGTTTTAGAACCCGCACAACTTCACCGCTTGGTTGGTTGCATAATCATGCACATTCAATTCACTGCAAATAAAACATTAGTGACTGAACCTAATCATACATGATTTATGTGGAAGCAGGGACAGAGACTTGGGCCTGGTATTAGGGCAGGTGCAAAACACATCAAATATTCCATCAGCATTAATTCAAATTTACTGTCTTTGGGGGGCACTGCAGCATACTCATATAATACTTCACATGCAACAATCCAATCTTAATCTGTTAGTAACGCTTTTGCTCGTGGGTTACCAGAACATCTGCACAACAAAGGAGTTCACAAAGTGTTACACCCAGACTGAAGCCAAAGTCCTTAAGAAAAGGTATTCTGATCACAAATTTGATGTCATCCTCTACATCATTCAACATCTGTTATCAGCTGGTCAATGGGTCGTATTGTTCATTTTTGTATACGCTTACAATAATAACGCATTTTACTTTGAGATCAGTGAAGTCTGTCCGACAAATTTGAGCTATTCAACGGCTGGTTTTACTTTATCTTTAACGCAACTCTTAGATTGTGTTCTACNACCTTCAAATAGCGGTTATCTGTAAGCTAACCTAGCGGTGGCACCAAGCAATTCGTAATAGCGAATTTAATTTTTCGTAGCTTGGTAAGTGAACGAANATTTGAGTTTTAAGCGAAACGAAATTTCGCGCTACGCTTCGTTTGAATGTGACAAAATCGATGCTGGTACTGTACTTGTTTATCAATTGTCTGTTGAAGCACCGCACACATGTATTTATCGAATACTTTAGTCTGGTTGCTCACTTTGCTTCCAGCAGAATAATTAGTTTTTGTCGGAACCCAAGTGGTTAAATTCCTTATGTATATACGAGGTATACGTTTTAAAATATATTGACTTTTCTACAGTACAGCTGTATTTTCGTAGAGAAGCAACTTGTACGACCCTAAACNCACCTACATATTATCCAATTTCAGTATACTTGTTTTAATAAAAGAAATGAGTTCTGTTAAAATCTAGGTGTTGCAATCTGTGAACTTCTGTTGTGAGACATGCTAAACAATACTACCATAGTACAGCAGTCAAATATCAATCAAATTAGTGACCTATTCATACACAAATTTGTGTTATATTGCAAATTATAGCCCAGGTAACAGTGAAAATTATGGTTTTTATTTATTTTGGAGGANAATGATAGAAATCTCAATGGCAATGATTTTTTATAGATCAAGACANAAACTTTCAGTGAAATTATATTATTCTACACCGTTTCACTGCAACTGCCATTTCCTTTACTAGTAAATAATAAGATAATTACTTTGTTAAGTCCAGGTAAATGTAATGTCATTCATATTAACATAGGCACCTCTACAGCAAAGTACTTTACCTCAGACATCAGTGACTGATAATCTCAGTTAAATTGCTTTAGGATACTTCACTAATGGATTTCTGGAAGGTGGCTTTAAAAGGACACCAAGTATGCACTGGTGCCTAGAAACAACATTTAACAGTGTGCACTATCAATATTCTGCACTGCTCCAAGTTCGTTAAGAGTGTATTTATTTATTTATTTATATTGAAGTAAGGTAACAACGACTTCACTAGTATTATTACACACAATATGTAATACATTAGTATTATAAATAAATCAATATTTGCAATGGTAAACTTAATCGTGTCAACATTAAGAAGTGTTCAAAATGCAGCTTTTGAGGGCTGATTCGGTCCACTTTACCATCACAACACACATGACGCTGTTTTTACGTTACTTGAATACAAATAAATAATTACACTTGTAACAAACCTGAAGACAGTCACGCAGTTAGGTATTGCGTCACGTAATAATGTTACTGTGCTTTCTGACAGAACCTGGATTCGTTTTTTGTAATATGAAGTACATTAAAAGAACTCATGCTCAAAAAATCACTTTTACAAATGCCCTTACATGGTCAACCTCTCATTGTCATAGCTAGTTATGACCAAACTGTGATTCAAATACTAGGCAACATACCAAAGGAAGCCAACAAAGGGATGGAACTATTAACACAACATATCCAAAGCTTGACTGCAAAGAACAAACTGTTCAAATAAAACGTCCAAAATTGAAAATAAAATGCTGCAATGCGTATGTTTAAAGAGTTACACTTTGATGTGATTTCCTGAAAACAAGAACTGAAATTAGTTGATAAAAATTAAAGGTTCTTTCTTTATAGTTTGACAAGCCTCACCGTGATAACTGCTGGAAACCAGTCACAGAAATGAATTAAACAACTGTTATCCTACTCATCTGAATTAAAAGTACAACTAAAATAATGAATGCCTGGCTCAAAATTAAACAGGCAACATAGAATAGTTGGAAATAAGTAAACAATGAAAGTATTGATTGGCACTTTGGAAAACTTGTCATAAAATAAATGGCAATTGAAACACACAATTTAAGGCATAAAATATGTCGAGAGTAAACCTGACCTACCTGTCACGCTTTCTGATTTAGACTCCTTTATCGTTTCTTTTTCCGACTGTGCGTCTTTCCCGTCTTCTGTAAAATCTGAAAAAAATAATATGAATGCTGGAATGAAATTTACAGTCCAACAAATGCATACCCAACATTTGTATCCTACAGCAATTAATAATGATCTATACAGTAATGTTTAGCCTGAGCAGATGTTTTGTTCTGTATAGATTCAAAATAATATAAAATAAAATATAAAAATCAAACCAAACCAAATCTAATGTTGGTCAATACATGATAAACTAACGGATTAGTGCTATTCTTCGATGATTTAATGGTTCACTACCAATTGCTGAGTCTGTCCATATCATTAAAGTTGAACCTAATTCATTTTTTACAATGAAATACAAGAGATAAGTATTACCATCAATATAACAATTTTAGGTACAAACTAATGTTGATAAGGACACTAGACTTCCTTATTTGTGGAAGTGTTCAATAAATTTCAGTCTGAATTAAGGATATGTTGNTGTCCACATGTACAGTAGCTGTAAATACATGTTATTGTAAATGTGAAGTAGACATCTAACACATTCATTGTAACCCCTTATTCGACCTCTTCCCTTCTTTCANACTGAACATATAATATCCAGCATTATACACTAGAGTCTTTTCAGAACAAATTACAGAATATAACTACTGGAGTTTGTTCAGCAGAAACATTACGTTGGCTTTACCATACCAAGTTACCGTGTACTAATTTACGTTTAGACGGAAACTGGAATAGGATGTCATACTGTATATAGGAAAGACAAGTTTCTTACCTTATTCCTTCCAAAAAGAATTGGCAATATTTAGCTCAGATTTTCCTCCGGGCTTTATTAAGCTTCAAANGGTTTACATCATTTTTACAAATAAACACATCAACCAAAACTTGTAATATGGCCTGATCCACTCAATTCAATTCCTACAGTTTTCTAATCAGCATCAAAAGGCAGAAAGAAGACAAAATAAACACAAACAATCGACCAACAAGGTAAACTCTCCGGACACAAATTCTTCCTGGAGCTGAGCAGAAGGAGAAGGATTTTATAATTTAAGGAGCTCCTGAAGGGTTTTTAATAAGTTTAGGATAACGAAACATGATGTTAGAGTACTCTATTAGTTTTAATTTTCGTGATTGACTCCGATTGCTACCTGTAACCAGTACAAAAACATGGCAGTACCCAATTAATTAAACAACTGATGTAAAGCTGACGACGTTTGAGAAAAATCCGAGCTAAAAATTACCAATTCATCGTGGAAGGTATAAACATACAGTACAATGTACTATTTTAAATCTTATTTTAAGCTAAAATTATTGTAAGATTAAACACAAAATATTGCTGCATCTTACACGTCAAATTGAGTATAGTTCACTTAATCGTGTTCGAGAAATATAATGCAATGGGGATACGATACTTTAGAGCTCAACATGACAACATGTATAAATACAGGCTATAAACATAAGTGTTAATATGTCACAACTATTTTATGTATACACAAGGACAAAGTTTAGTTATGTTAAAGTGTACCATATGTTGTAACAACAGTCAGTAGCAACGGGTTTCATCCAAATATAATGTTTAAAACATGCCCAAATGTAATTCTGACATGCCTAATATATAAAAATGTTTTTCATGAAAAAAAAAACTGTGAGGTATGGATTTGTGGAACAATCAAGGAGTTTCCATTCTTTACAAATTTTTCAACCTGATTTACACGTGGACGAGGAACAGGATATTTCCATCACGTTATATAATGTTTCCATGCTTTCAAGATGCACAGCATCACTCTTACCTCGTTGAGGTGTATCAAGTTCAGGATAATCATCTGTGTAGAATCCCCAGTATTCACCTGGACATGGTGGTGGTTCTGGTACAACTGGATCCATATACCAGAGATTTGTCGCCTCCCCAGGTGGAGCTTGTTGAGGGGGTGGGGTTGGACTGGGAGCCATCAATCTTCGAGTTGGAGTCGTACTTTTGCGTTTGGATTTTGAGCGTTCTAATGACCCGCTAGCAGATTTACTGATTTCACCGACTACTTCAACTTCAGATTTTCCTGAGCAGAATTTAGTTCTGTCACTGTCCACAACATCTGCATCAACAATTTCAACTATACTTTTGACTTCAATAGCTTCCTTACCAGGATCACTAGTTTTGACAACTACTTTCAACTCAGCTTTCACTGGACGTTCACTTTCTACATTCTGTGAAGTCTCAGAAACTTCACAAGATAATACTTCATCTTGCTGTCGTTCTAGTTTCACTTTTTCTTTTATTATTTCTTCTACATTATCTTTTGAGATTTCAGTAACCTGTTTTGGAAGTGTTTCTGTTTCAGTCAATGCAGCCTTTATCGTTTCAATGACTGAATCATCATCTTCAGTCTTTTCATGACTATCTTCATCGACACCTAAGGAAATATAATCAGCAGTTTGTAACATTCCCGTAAACCTATCACTAATTACTTAACCAGTCATTTATTCTTCGTCAACAGACGTTTCCTTCAAATCATAATTCCGGTTAAGTTTTTAATGAGCATCACCAATAACACTCATTCCATATACCTAATATTTCGTTCCTTATCTACAATTTCTGACACTTTTATTTACCTCTAAAGTAGGTTCAAAAAATGTATAGCTGAATTTATAAACAGAGACAATACATTAAAAAAAATGAAAAATTCACGAAGAACTTGAAACAGCTGAACTTCCGCAACAATACTTTCCCAACAATGTATTTGAACCAGAAATTATACATAAACGGATCATTCCTCCAAATGCATGAAAAGTTCCTTAATTTTCTTCACAGAGCGATTTGCAAACTGTGTTTGACATGTCCTGTTAAATGCAGAGCAATCGCAATGAAGTTATTTTCTTTGATAAGGCTTTAACCCCTTCCCTGATTTTGACGTGACGTCCACGTCCAACTCTGTTTCAATTCATCTGAATGTCTCTGCGACTCGTCTTTTAGTTTGTGCAAGGAGTTCCCCGCATTGTCGGTAGATGGCAGGAGCTGCTTCACTTGTAATTTTCCAGTAAAGCACGTGATAAGTGGTCTAAGCAAAGTGTTGTATTTGTAAAAATACGCCTTTTTACATGCTTTTCCTTAGTTCACTAACACGTACGTACGTATTTTGCTTTTTACATGCTTAAAGTCAATCATTCAAACATAAATGTTTTAATTACTTTTTCAGCTTTTGTATTATACCTTGCTTGAGTGCAGTCTTACAGTAATGTGTGATTTAATGATGCTAAGACATAATGAAGTATGGTTACCTAGGTAACAAGATGATTTTTCATTAGGGAAAATGTATTTGACACAATGTGCCGATTCAATTTTCCAAGACGATACCAAGACTGTTAGAAAAGCATGTTT
>KZ869135.1:74695-89971 GCA_003456935.1 Machilis hrabei | reverse complement strand
TTCAGCAATGTTTGTGCAATTTCAGAACCAGATAAGTATGTAGTAGAGGATAAAATTCATTCCTATCGCAAAAAAACTCGGTTTGTCATAACGATCCTTCAATGCAGAAGGAGTCAGAGGAGCTAAGAGCAGCCGGCAATTTACGTATAGATGGCCTAATTTTAGGTTGCGTTACAAGCTAATATATAACATGATACGGTATTTTTATTGTATTACCTAATTATTAATGGAGATGTGTTTAAATAAAGAGAGGCCATGACTCAGTATGTATGTCAAGAGGATTTGATCTAATAGGGGTTATTTCATAATTCAATGACTTATGGGGATTATTGTTATAGTTTCAGGATTTACTTTAAAAAAACTATGCTAACAGACGCGCTCTTTTTTGTATGAATGCGTAAGGCGTATTAAGTTCATAATTTAGATTACTACTAGCTAATCCATAAGGATTAAGGGTAGTGTCGTTTCTGTAGCTTCATATACGAATATGTTCAAGTTCTAAGTTCTCCTATGTTTTTTGTAGACTAGGAGGAGATAGAAACATTTGTTTGTGTTTAAAATACGCGAATAGTCTTTCTGAATGTGTGACAAAGTAGGCAACACCGTACATCGCAAATAGTACGTATAATTGGCAGCAGAGTGAGAATCGTATTCGATACTTAAAATGGTGTAATCATCCGTTTTCTCCACCAACGTGGTGTATCACCCATCGACAATCATCGTCAACTGAGTGAGATATGCGGTGTTGGTGTTATGAATGTGAAAAATGTGCGTTCGTAGGTGCGACAGTTCAAATAAGGCCAAACGTCGTGTGGCAACGACTCGAAGGAGCCTCAACCACGAACCAGCTGGACCGACAATATTATTGCTTGAGTGGAGCAAGTTGTTAAGGAGGACCACCGACTAGGTGTGAGAGGTATCACCTCTAAAGTTGGCATTTCTGTGGGAACTGAGCAGACCATCGTGAATCAAGACCTCAAAATGCAGAGATTTTCTTGAAAGTGAGTGCACCGAATGCTGATCGACGAACACAAGGCTGCGCGGGTGGTAATTTTTCAGGCGGTGTTGACACGGAATAACGGCATGAATGGTGCTTTTTTTCTTAAGTGGTCACAATGGATAAGACATGGATACCGTTTTTCAATCCTAAAATGAAACGGCAGTCGTCGCAATGGAAGCACACTAACTCACCGATATGAAGAAATTTCGTGTTACCTCCAGTGCTGAGAAAATTATGGTTGTCATGTTTTGGGACAGCGAAGGCGTAATCCTAACTCATTGTGTTCCAAAGGATAACTATGTTATGGCTGCTTCCTACGAACATGTTTAAAGGACGAAGCTCCTGCAAACATTAAAAAAAAAAAAACGGAAAAAGCTGCACGTGTGCTTTTCCGTCATGCAAACGCTCCTGCTTACCGGGCTGTCCTGACTCAGGAGTTTCTCATCACAACAACTTTGAAGTGGTGTCTCACAATCTCTACTCAACTGACCTCGCTCCTAGCGATTTTTGGCTTTTTACAACGATGAAGGACACTCTCTATGGCGGCTCATTTTCCAGTCGGACCACTCTTATTAAATATATTTTCCACTGTGCAAAACAGACCCGTAAGGAAGCATTCTCGGCAGGCGAGATTCATGGCATCGACGTTGTGAAAAATTTGTACGTCTACAGGGAGATTATGTTGAGCAATGAAAGAAGTTTCAACTTTCTGGAGCAAGTAGTTTTTCAGAAAAAACATTATGACACCTTAGAACTTGAAAGCACTTCGTATTGCAAACTAGACAATAAACCCCGCTGCTATATTTTTCTGTACAATGCAGGTCAAGTTTATAATTTACTTAAGTGGTAGTACAGCTATAAAAATATAACTGAAATGTTGAAACAACTAAATTGAGTTTCATTAGCCAAAATCCACCACGACAATAGGATGAAAAATTTTAAACAAATAATTCATGATCACGTGTCATTAAACTGCGACCACGTGCTACAAAGAGCTACGTATAATGTAAATAAGATAACGGAGTTTAGGTGTAGAACGGACGCTTATCAGTGGTCTGTTTTTCCTCGAGCGATTCGTTTATGAGTTTGTGTCCTGCACCCCCTGCCAAAGACTTGAAGTTGATTGCAGGGTACGATGTAGATGTAGAATATCAGATACTCCGTATTGGCACCGTATGAAAGAATGTGTTTGAAATTCTGAAACGAAAAGTGTTATTCACGTACTGGCCATGTTGACTGGCAAAAACCAAACCTATATAAAAAGTTACAAATACCATTTTTAAAGTACTTCCACTCTACAGTATAAACGAGACTGTTTAAACCATGACAATATTTTTAAATGTGAATAGATATACGTTAGATACAACTGATAGGCTATGTTTTTTATACGATGTTTGATATCCTATTCGTAAATGGACTTTTGTAGATGTACAACATCTGAGACAGCTTGTTAAAAACGGTTTCTATGAAAATAAGCAAAATTTATGATTTTCTGACAATGTTATTAACACAAGAACTAAATTTACACAATAAACTGTATTTGTTTAAATATTTACGCGCAGCTATTAACATTATGCGACATCATTTTATGAGTCTATGTAAAAAAAATGTCCAACACACAGTACCATAATCTTGAAAATTATTTTTCGTATAACTGTTCGTTTTGTACGTTTTTCTTAATTGAAATTTAGTATTAGTAATAATTTATAAACAGGGTTGTTTTTAAGTTATC
Organism: Machilis hrabei; assembly: GCA_003456935.1. Taxonomy (NCBI): domain Eukaryota; kingdom Metazoa; phylum Arthropoda; class Insecta; order Archaeognatha; family Machilidae; genus Machilis; species Machilis hrabei. Next base: position 87,239 of record KZ869135.1, on the reverse strand, counting down.
CTTATTTTGTTTTACCGGAAATGTGTTACAATATTCATTACACTTATGCAACTTGAAATATTTCGATATTTATATTTTACTACCTTATAATTTTGGCATATATTTTTGAAGTACTTGTCTCAGAAGTATTGATGTATTTAAGCCTTAATACCTGAACTTAAATCAATTCAAAATGTAATTGTCATTTCTTGTTAGAAACGCCGTATATAGGAAATTGATTTTGCACATTATGATTACTATTTTTACTCTGTTTCTAATTTCTTGTAATTTATTACTTAACTATAGCACGTTTAATTATTATCCTCAAAAATGTCATTAGACAATTAATAGCGAAAGCACGTACAACATTCCTCCACCAGAACTCATTCGACAGTGAAAATGGTATGAAATTCGATCTAAGGAGGTCGTAGATAGACAAAAATGTGCAGTTAAAGTCAATCACGCCTGCTTGCTTTCGTTCCTTTTATCCTTTCGGACTATTGATTTCGGATGAGCAATACTGGAAAAGTAGTCAACTGGAATCCTCTTCCAGATGTGCAGAGGTTCTAGCTGTATATACTTACCGCCAGTTTTACAATACACTTTGCAAATAATGCCTCTACCTGCCCCCATCTGCTGCTTGCCAATCTTCCTCTTCATTTATCGAGTGTGGTAAATGAACTGATATACTACTGGAATTTTTAATCAGGAAAACTACAAGAAATATACGTTCACAGTTTTACACCGTTAAAAACTTCAAAGTTATGCTAAATCTTATACGTAATTTTTGAAAAGCGGTGAATTTTGTACAGAAATAGTCTACTATGTTTAGTGATAATATATCATCCGGACTTTTTGCAAATTATTTTGACCATAACCATGAAAACGCTTTTTCAAAGAGAAACACTCCCACTACATCATACATACTTTTTGCTTCGAAATAAAGAAAACTACTACTATTTATATTTCGTATATCAAAACTCTGTTGAATTGAAGTTTCTCCACACATTGCCGGAAAATATGGTGTTATTCCTGCATTAATATACAGTATATATACCTATTATATAAAGGGTGGAAGCAAACTCTACCGGCAAACGTTAAGTGTGTGTAGATAGTGCCAATACAAGACGATATTCAAGAGTGACTTTTTTTTTAATTCACCCCATTTTTTAGATACGTTATTTTTTATAAACTGATAGAAATCTGGCAACACTGTAAAAATTACAGTTTCACTATTTTTTTTAAACAATTTGGTTTTTGATGTCGAGTCGCTCAGAGGTACCGCTTTTACCATTTTCTGCAATGTAATGTGAAAGAGGTCCCGGGTTCAAATCTCTAGTATACCAATTTTGTTTTAACAATGACTTAGAAAATGATGCTTCAAAATACTAAAAGATTAGAGCACTAGCAGATTAAAGATTTCATTCTAATTTCAATTTAACGTCCAAATAAGAAATAAATTAGGCCAATTCAATTTTTCGTTTAAAGATAATAAAATAAGTAATCTGTTTGTTTAAGGATAAAAAAAGATAAACAAATTAAAAAAAACATCTTTTTATCTTGTGCACTGAAATGTAAAAAGTAAATAAATAAAAAAGGTGCCCACGCCTTATTCAATCTCTGTACATTTCTGTTACCATAAAATAAACATGTCTCGAGCATTACCAGATTCTACGTATTTAACTTCAACTGAGCGGAGTTTTTTTGTTTACAATTTGTGATACCTTTGTTCACTAGGTTCCAGAGCACCTGGAGTGCTGAAACTCTAACGACAAACGATATTGATGTGATGGATTATCTTCCTTGAACTGTGATATTTATTGGTCGACCTGAAGCAAAGGCAAAATAATCAACTACAAATAGCCTTCTGACATACTGTAATATAAATCATGAATAACAAAACAGTACTAGGGAACAGACAACCAAACAAATACAAAAAATTCATCATAATAAAACAAACCTTGTGTGAACAATACTGTTTCTTTAAAGCAGCCGTTCAAAATGTCAACCGCCTTGATCACGACAAAGTGTACAGAGACGCATCATGGACTATCGCACATGCTCTAGCAACTCAGGAGTTTGGCGCACGTCTTCAGCGGCTGCGACGATCCTACCAACCAGGTCCATGGGAGTGTCGACTGGAGTCTCATAAACTAAGCTCTTCACATGTCCCCAAAAGAAGAAGTCTATCGGCATCATATCTGTTGATCGAGCTGGTGATGTAACAAGATCACCATGACCAATCTATCTGTGACCAAAGTGTGCATCAAGATGTTCCCTAACATTGACTGAAAAGTGTGGTGGTGCCCCGTCATGTTGGAACCACATGCGCCTACAAATTACGATTGGCACATCTTCCAGTAACTCTCGGAGGACATGTTCTATGAACGTTTTGTAGACAACTCCGTTCAGTCTTTCGGGAAGTACATTCGGCCCAATCACAAAATCGTCCACGATACCAACACATACATTGTCAGAGACTTTTTGTTGGAAGGCTCGACGCACCAGAGCATGTGGGTTTTCGTCATCGCAAATATGGCTATTCCGATTATTGAACATGTCATCTCTCGTAAACATTGCCTCGTCTGTGTACAACACTGAAGAAGGAAAATAATTGTTTTCTGTACATCGCTCTAAGAACTAATTTGAAAATTCTAATCGACGTAGATAGTCCACCGGCTGCATTACTTGAACCTTCTGTGGATGATACGGGTGCAATTGTTGCTCATGCAAAATGTTCAGAACAGTTGTATGGCTTACGTTCACATTTCGAGCAATACGGCGACTGCTGGTTGTAGGGTTATCCCAAACTGCGTTTATAACCTCATCTTCAAGATCGGGATTTCGCACATACCTCTCATGGCTAAGACGGAATAACCCGATCTGTCACCTATGCACAGACGTAAATGTTGTGTGATGTGGTTGTTGTCGCTGCGGAAACCTCTCTGCATAGCGTCGTTGAGCAGCTCTTGTATTGCACGCCACTGCACCATACGTGAGGTGCATATCAGATAACTCTGCGTCAGTAAAATGATTCATTTCACTACGAGCTGTTAAAGCACGTCACGATTATAATGATGATGATGATGTGGTGTTTTACGTCCCGTCGANACACAATGGGTCATGAGGGACGATGAAGCAATGTTTATTGTGATTAATGAAGGTGAATTTAATTCTATGAACAACACACACATAAGGCAACACAAACATCAACGCCTTATACGGGATTCGAACCCGCAACCTCTCGTTCCAGCGTGTGCTGTGAAAGCACTTCACGAAACCAAATCTGACACAAGACTGAACACTGTGTGGCTACTGCCATTTATAGTCCAAGACTCGTGGCGAGATAACGAACTGTACAATATAAACATACGCCGTACAGAGTGTACCGTGAGCGCTGCGTAAACACACACAAAGGTCGTTGTGTTTGAAAAACGAAACAAGTGGCCAGTAAACATAATCAAAGGTTGTTGAGTTTACAAAGGTATCACAGATTGTAAACAAACAAACTCCGCTCAGTCGAAGTTAAATACGTAGCAGCTGGTATTAAAAAGGCTAGTGCTCTAATTTTTTAGTATTTTGAAGCATCATTTTCTAAGTAATTGTTAAAAAATGGTGTTTTGGAGATTTGAACCCGGGGACCTTACACATGACATTGCAAAAATTGGCAAAAGGGTTAACCCTGAACCAATTTTTTTATTTTTTTTCCTGTAGCTCCTCGGCTACTTGTTTTCTTGAGCCTTGCTCTTTGCTACATGTTATTTTACATTTGTTTTTACACTTCATTTTCCTTATTCTATTGACAACACACGCATATATGACATCACACCCAGCCATGCCTTACGTGGGATTCGAACCCACAACGTTTGGGTTAAGAGTTAGGAACTCCACCCACTCTGCCAAGGAGGTTGACTTAACTCGACATCAACACCAAATCCTTTCAAAATAGTAATAAAATTGTAATATTTAGTGTTGCCAGATTTCTATCAATTTATAAAAAATAGTGTATCTAAAAAATGGGGTGAATTACCAGAGTTTGAGAAACATCCTTTGTACGTTAGTTATTTTAATGGCGATTCATCAATCTTAGCAATACTAACAACATTTTCAATTCAACTTTAAATCTGCTGTTTTAAAAAGATTAACAGTAAAAATACAGGATTTTTAAATGTTCGTAAATTAAGCAGGTTCTACAGGACTTGTATCGAAATGTTAAATTTGTAGTGTTGGCTTACACTACCTTGTCCCCAAACCTACTTTCATCATTAAATAAAATAAAAAAGTGATTTTTTTCTAAGGTAGATAAAGATTGGTAGTTCGGCTGCTTTGTGTCATATTTTCATCGGATTATGGACTTGGTGTCAAAGGAGAATTGACTTTACTATGTTGTTTTAGGAACAATAAAGAAAGTTTTAAGGGGTAAATCTCCAGTAAGGATGCAAGTGTTATTATTGTGTAGCTTTTGCAGATGGGAGACCGGTATTGCTCGTCCTGCTGTCCTTTCCCATGTTTTCGAAGCCAAAGAACCCAAATTTCAAATTGCCGAAGCCGTAGCTGTATAGGTATGGTCTCCTGAAAAGGAGCGATGATTAGTGTCATGGCTTAGTAGATTGAAAAATATTCCATCCACTGACATTTTCGTGTATTCAATAGAAACGAACATTGTTATTCACAACAGCCAAACATATTCGTAAACCAGGTTAAAACAAGCGTACATTTTAAGGCTCCCACACACAGACGCGAGGTACTCGGGATGGTACATTCGGTACGGTAAATTGCTGCGTACCGACGGGTGTGCTCATAAAAGCACATCAAACGCAAAACCATGAGACCCAGGCAAACCCCAACCCCCACTGCACTCTCTTAAAACGGTGGTCTAAACTTTGGCAAGAAAGCTGACCTACTTGACAGTTTAGAAAATCCAATATACCTACAAGAAGAGCAGACGTCCCTTACCTCAGTGACTAAGTAGAAATGGCTGTTGTAGATAGCACACCAGCTGTTACTTAAGTGCAACCGTTGCAAGCGGACATGTTCTCAAGGTACGGATGAGATTTATGGTGTACTTTAATACTCGACTCTCCCAATGAGTCCGCAGGCTAGACGTCGTTTTTGACGAGTACAGGTCGAACTCGTTTATGTTTACTTTGCTCCAGAAGAGGGGCAAGGAAGTATGTCACACTGTAGAGACTGACAAAATCATTTCTAAAAACTGGACTAAGTTTCTGAAACATGATGGAAATAAGCACGAGCTTTTTGAGTTCCTCAGTAATTTTGTACTAAGTCAGAAGTACAAAGTAAAAGTGGTGGTGACTTTCCATGAAGAGGTACGATGCAATGTTCCGTCAATTCTAGATCGTTTGATACCCTGCATCCATGAGGTTGTGAGACAATAGAATGTTACTGCATCCCTTTGATGGTGCCGCAGAAGGCTTCCAGAGGATCTAACTGCGTACTGTTGACAGAGACGTTGTTCTTCTTGCACCCGCTTTGCACCGTGATCTTTGCTTCCAGAACCTCTGGATTGCTGTGGGATTGGAAATTCTTATTTGTTCCTGAACATTAATGTCATCGCTGAAAGAATTAGGCCAGAACGATACACAGGACTTCTTTACAAACCTAACAGGGTGTGACACCACTTCGTGCCCCAGAGCAAAGGGGAAATGCACGGCTTGGTCCATATGGAATCTAGTGCCATCAATAAGCCCAGCATTCAGCACCATTTCCAAAGCTCCAACGCTAGATCAGGTTTCCGAGGCAATGCCCATTATGGAGAGGTTAGTCCATGCAGGTGCTATGAAGAGAAACGTGTCAACGCCGCACTTCAAGAGCACTCGCAAAAGACATAACATTGGAAATCTAGAACCTACGCAGGACGCTCTCCATCTTCAGATCCTTAAAGCTGCTTATCAGGCTGGGCATATTTGCGGACTTTTTTTTCTAAAACTCCAGAACTACCTGATCTTCCGGAATTTAGCTGGATGAAAACAAGCTAACCACCAAAAATCTAAATAGCGAGTTTTTCAGTATTCGCTTATTGTAATGTACTCAAATTGATGATAAAATTGTTCACGTATTCTATCTTTTACAGCTGCAATGGACAACTTTTTCTGATCCGGGTAAGACGTTCAGGTAGCTAGGCGAAGAGTGTGAAGAGGACGAATTGTTATTTCACCGTAGTAAGCCAATTGATTCGATAGTGGCAACTGTGAAATGATATAGGGATGTGTTTAGTCGTAAGCTGCTCTTTACATCACGCTGAATGAAATATGATAACACAGTTAGTGGCATTCAACTGAGTAAACCAGAGGAATTTAGTTCCAGTGCATTAAACCTCGGAACTGAGCAACGTTCTTCTCCAGTAGACCATACACCCACAGCTATGTATTTAGGACCATCAGATTTAATTCTCTGGCCTTAAAAACATAGGAAAAGACACCAGGACGAGCAACTTCGTCCTATAATTGCTAAAGCAATGTATATTTAAAAAAAAACAACATATGGACCCCTTTTCAACTTTGCGTGACTGTACGAAATTACTCGACGTCTTGTGTGAGTGTATATACCCTTGAAAACATTTTATATCCACCATGCAAGGGAAAACATCATTGCTTTTGACATGAAGTGCGTAATTGATGCACTAAGCCAATTTAGTGGATTGACTATACAGTAAAGCGTTGGTTATACAAAAAACAACAATACAAACTAGTACGTGTACTGTGTGAAACTACAGTAGTTTCAGGAGAAACTATTAAGCACGAGTATACATGTATTTATTAAGAATTTGTACTTTCTTTTTATTAAGTATTGTTATGTACACTATATCGGGGTACACGTTTGCTACAGTATGTGAATTATAGAGGCTGGATTAAAAGGTCGTTAGTCGCCTTTGAATATATATGACGAAACGTTATTTCGAGTACATTGTTTTAAAGTCAGATAAATGTGACTAGGATGTACACAATTAAAAGTGTACCAGATGAAATATTAACACGTGTTGGTATGAGAAAAGCCCGAAAACTGTTGGCATGAATTTTATTGTATTTCAAACTAAATATCCCACAATTTGACTTCTAATAATCGTAAGTGCATTCCAGATAAAATGACAAAAAAACTCACAGTGGTAAGGTGATTTGTTTGAACAGTTTACGATGCAAATCACATTTTTTTCTAGCAAATATTGTATGTTTTACAGAGTTGAGCTATTTAAACATACACGTTTATGAACAAATGGCCTAGAAATGAAGCACCGAATATTTGATCACTCATTATTTTAGTTTCAAAATTGTATGAATAATATTCTCATCAGGAATGGTCACTACTTTTTTAATTACCCTGTGCAGTTGCATGACTTCACCTAATATTTAATGTTGATTTTATTGCAGACTAATCTAGTCTGCTTATTGAGTGGAATATTCGTGTTAGTTTAGATAGAAATGACGTATTAACACAGTTATCTTTCATGCAGGATTTTGATTTGTATTCCTCTGCCGATGGTGCTTGGGCTTTTGATCTAAAAATCTGTTTGTCAGCTACAAACATCAGATATCAAATAATACCACAACTGGAATATTTTGTTTTTGCCGAAACAGAAAGTGGCTTAAAACGATAGGCAATAAATGGAAACGACACAGGCTCAGCCATAATTTTCAAACAGAATAATTAGTGTCATACTTTGAAATGCAAGTAAATATAGGATGATGACATTCCTTGTGTCACTAATAATACATTTAACTCATGATAGCTTTAAAAGACGAAACTATATGTGTGATATATGTAAAACTGAAGTGCTTGCGTATTTTCATCCATACATTAGAGGACATGTTTTCTAGGTAAAACATATCCATTACATGCTATTATGAAATACAGGCAAGTACATGCCCAAAGTAATATGAAATAGTGTACTTGAGGTTTCTAGTTGGCACATCAACACTTTAAGACATATTCGCAGGCACATACCCAGGGGAGGGCTTCATGGGGTATTTACCCCTCCCGTAATAAATATACATAATAAAGCAAAGTATGTAGAGGAGTTTAGCGCTAGAAATGCGATTTCATGACTGGAACACAGCTTAAATGTTACCAGTCTATCCAATATCAAATCAATCATATATTAAGGCTAGCTAACTAACGAGGGAAGTACGAGGGCGACTACACCGAAATTAAGAAAACAAANATGCAGTTCGATAGAATTCGTTTTACTAAATCCCATGGTGAACTCCGTTTGCCTGCTTAGGCAGCCGTTTGCAAGATATTTGGCCTATATGGTATGAATGTGAATTATAAATCCACGTTTGTATTGCTGTTGCGTCTGTCAACATCTGGTGGCGTACTGGTTAGCACTCTGAAATTGTAACTTTAAGGTACTGCGTTCAAATCCTGAAAGTTATAAATAACTTTTTCTTATTTATTTATTTGATGTTCAAATTACGAAACATTAATGAACAACTACGTTTCTGTGAAAGATTCAAAGTGGCCTCTATTGTTGATCACCTATCTATCGCCTGAAAGAGTGTTCATGTTCATTTGTGGTTTGGTTATTGTTCGATATCTGCAACTTCCCATGTCAGTCATATTGCTATATGACGATTTAAATGCTAAGTTTTGGGGTTACAATACAGGACATATATGGAGTACAGATGTCTTTTCTATGGTGATCGGTTTAAATAGTGTCATAACTGCAGGGTGTTGATAAAGACGAAAAGGATTTTGAAGATGGAATGCCTGCCACTTCCAATTATCTTTTGTTTTTGTTATGTGGTAGTTTCTGGATTTCAGCATAATGAAGATCATTCTAAAAGATGGTCTGAAGTGTCAATCATCGCAAACCTCTCCTTCTGTTAGGTATTCTGTGCTATCAGAATGAGTTATGGTGGACCGGCCTCTAGGCCTTGATATATGGCACGTTGTAGAAACGGACTTTGAGGGCATTCCATAACATGATAGGCATAATATAAGTCCTGAAAGCAAATTACGTTTCTACAGTGACTGCATTGAATAAGTTGATTTCCGATGCACCCTTCAAGTTGACATTCCTTGTTGTTGAAGGTGAAACATACCTCCTTCACGTTCATGTAAGGCTCTCGAGATTCCAAAAGTCGTCATATGAACGTCAAATAAAAAAAAAAACCGTCGTCACTCTCAGGATTCGAACGCAGTACCTTGAAGTTACGACTCCAGAGTGATAACCATTATGCCACCAGAAGTTGTCAAATATACAGTTATTATAAACGTGTATTTATAATTCACATTCATACCATATATGCCTAATATCTTGCAAACGACTGCCTAAGCAGGCAAACGGATTTCACCATGGGTTTTAGTACACCGATTTCTATCTAACTGCATCTTTGTTTTCTTAATTTCGGTGTAGTCACCCACATACCTCCCTCATAAGTCAGTTTAGTTACCTGTACTCATTGGCCCTTTATTTTGCAGCTTGTAAATCTGACTAAAGAAAATACAGGGTGTTTAAAAATGTGTACCAAAAATTGGAGAGCGTGATCTTTGGACCCAATAATGCAAGCACATTTGTTCAGTTTCATTAATATACACATAAAATACAATGTATGTGATTGCGTTTGTACAGCATGAAATGATCACGCTTATGATAATATTTCTATTAAGGAAATTGCTATGCATAGCTCTGTTTCATAGAATGCAAGCCTTGTCATTAACTCAGTATGGGCTATGACAACTGAACCTAAACTGATCACCTGACCAGAAGTAACGCCATTATCTGTGCCTTAACATATGTAGGATAACTTCACGTATTATTAATACCTAAAGGCTTTTTACATTTAACAACAAGTTTTATAAGTTTCGTTTCCTAGTAAAAGTTAATAGAAATACGTTCATGCTTTTTCTCCTCAATATCCTGTGAGGTGGTTAAACGTTCATTCCCAGCATATTTTTATATCACATTTTGTAATTGAATCAATTTTTAAGTTTTGACATGTCTAGTATGAAGTAATTTGTGGTTAGTGCAAGCCATAGGTTGTACATTAAGTTGCAATTTAACAATTGTTCTGTAATTATTGAATTTTGTATCGACATGTATATTAGAAAAGGCGAAAATTGCATTTATTCCTTTGCGGTATTTCGCTAAAATATTATATTACATTACAGCGTCAGGAGAAAAGTTGTAATATCAGAGATAATCACGCCTTTTGTAGAACATGTTATTATAACTTATGAATTAACTGTCCTAACTTTTTTAAATATTGAATAATTTATGAATGTGCTGAGTGGTGTGTTAAGTAAGATATTGCTCTACTTTAGTATTTGTTTCTACACCTTGTAGTGACGCAGTAACGTAAAATAATGACTATAGGCCAAGGCGAATCAATAATTGTGAAAAGTTGTTGAAACTATTAAATTGTTTGTAAAATATTTTTAAACAATATATCATTACTGTGTTCAACATAGAAGCGCAACACCGAGAATACTACGATGTAGGGAATGAAAGTCGAATGAAGCAATGGTCTACCTGAGAAATGCAATAATAAAAGTTTCGAAATATTTTAATGTAAACACAGGCTTTTACGTATTTAAAGTGAGCGAGCTTACCTCATAGCAAGGCGGAAGTTTAGGGTCGATTGAGTTCGTTGAAAACGTTCCTAATAAGCATTGGATTCACCGAAGTGAACCCAGCGATCATTTAACTGACTCAGAGCGGCAGAGAATATTGGATTTGCGAGAGTTGGGACTTAGATGGCCACCCGCTCACGTTGGACAAGGCCTTCGAGTACGAGCAATTTCCCCGTCGCTGAGACACAATGTGAGCACAGTCCAACGTTTCAAATAACTCGAATGCAGTGACGGTGGAACTGGACCAATATGCTAAACCACAGGATTTGAAGATCAACCGGCGCAAAATGACCCTTATGGCGTCGACGCGCAGTAAAACGCCACACATCATCATCATCATGAAGATCAAAGTTTGCATAACTAATGAGATGCCCGGCATGGAGCCTCCCGTTGTAGCATTATAGGGACCGTGGTCTGAATTATGCAGAGCGAGGAGACAGTGTACCTTGAAATAGAGCAGCGTGCTATTCACTGACGAATGCACTTACTGTTTCGGCAAACACAAATTTCTCCGGCATCATCAACGTTATGCGGAAGCTTTTACAAAATGCTTTCGTACAGTGCTCCAGTGTGGTACATTGGTGTGAGTTGATATCAGTAGAAACGCAGGACATCTCTAGCCTATCGACGACAAGAAACTACATCAATGACATCGTCAATCCCGTCATACGGCCTTACCTTGACGTCAAGCCAGGGATGATCCGGCAGCAGGTCAACGTCCACTTAAACACTACTCATGTTATGATGAACAATCTTCAGGGAGTGGAGTTTCTCCAATGGCCAGCAAGTTCACAGATTTTTTTCCCATCGTGCATGAGTGGGAGCGGATGGGTCACCACCTTCGCCACCTCCCTTTGTCAGGACACATTCATCAGCTGTGTACCCAGCTGGATACCGATTGGTATACCACACCCCAAAGCACAATTGATACTCTCACTGATGACGACATATTTTACCATCTACAGGCTTGTAAAACTGTCCAAGGTGGAACAAAGCAAGCATATTACGTTGTATTTTTTTTTACCATCTGCGGCAGCTCTTGGCGTCCTGTGATTTTTACATCTTCACCCCATCTCATGTTGGGATTTCGATGTTGAGCAGTAAAGTTACGTCTTGGTAAACGGTAGCTACCAAGTTATATTTATTAATTGTTTTTATTTCATATGTTTCAACAGTTCATAAATTACTTTTAGTCTTTTTCCATCCAACTACGTTGCCCGCTTTAATTATACCCGTTACTACATCATATAGTACCTTATTTACAGTAATTTTTTGGTAGCGGAAATTTCTCTTGATGTTAAAATACTCTTTACTTCTCACTGCTTTAAAATAAAAGCACAAGTGATCCCAACATTGAATGTTACCTTCCACTAACCACGCTGTTTTGATTGCTGTATAAAATTACTTTAATGGTTCTGTCACGTTCGCGAGTTCAATCAGCNGGTGTATATATCAAGCGACGTTTTGTATCCAATTACTAAAGCAAATGAAACTGAAGTAAAACGCATTTGAACAACCAATAAAAAAGGAGTTTCCGAAACAGGAATTGTAGCTAGCAAGATATAAAAAAGCTATTAAGCACGCAAGAATCTTCCAATTAGACGTCTGTGCACGCAAAGATAACTCCAAAACACATCAATGCTATTAAATCAATGAATGTTTGCCGTTGTAAATTCTCTTATCGAGCAACTATTTAATCCTCTTCTTCTTTGATATAGTGTTAGCAATGATTGAATAACAATATTGCTATTGCTATTGGATTATGGTCCCACTGTTATGACATCTTAGGTCTAATGGAGGAATAACAATATAGAGCGTCACTTCTCATTTTCATTTTTCATATGAAATGTGTGTTTCTGAGGGCACGAATATACTTTGTCAACACTCAAATACCAACAGGTAGTAAAAGAAAAGAGGAATGGATGTACAGTACCAGCATCGATTCTGTCATATCCAAACGAAGCGTAGCGCGAAA